>JAEQBH010001049.1:0-279934 GCA_016808115.1 Tetrastigma voinierianum | reverse complement strand
GAATTAGTAACTTTTTGGTTCGCCACCACCTAATTTTAAAATATTGATATTTTCGAAATACCACCGAACATGTATGTGTATGTGAGATGGTTGAGGTATCTCTAAACTTAACTAGAGGTACTTTAGTGTGATGATTTTGAACTATGCTTCAGGTTCTTTTTTGTTCTAATTTATCCAACTTAAATGTTCGCCCACGCTGCTTCGTGTCCCACTCTCGCTGGAACTGCTTTTCGCCTCCGAAACAATTTATTTCGTCCCGATCGCTCAAATTATTTTAAAATGAAATTTACTTAAATTATTTCCAAAAACAAGATTTTTCAAAATCCCATTGGGTCCACCCTAGCACTGGGCCGTCTCGAAAATCGCGAAAATCTAACTGCCTCAGACCACCTAAATTTTTCAGAACTGTGATTTCATGGCACAAATCCAACGACGTACCCATTTCATCATCCGAGATCTATAAAAATTTCATATTTTCAATATGTACTATTGTGACAATTTACCATTTTGCCCATTTTAGTAAAATTCAAATTCGCCTGGGATTTACAACTTAAATATTTTTAGCTTTATAAAATTTAAAATTAAATAATCGTACTAATTCTAATTACTTTATTAAGCATTGATTTGTTATTAAAATAATTTAATATTTAAATTTGTCAAACACTTAAATATTATATTTTTATAGTCGAATTTGTCATTTAATTAACTATAATTTTTAAAATTTATAATACTTTTAAAAATTCAATTCAATATATGAAAATTGACTTATTTTTTAATTTTTCCATAATTGAATTTTTTTTTAGAAAGTTATAAATCTTTTAAAAAGTAGAATCCAAACTTGTCATAATTCTAGAGAAGTTACACTTTTGAATTACATTTAAAAGTTATAAATCTTTTTTAGAAAATGAATCCAAACTTATTTTTTTAAATTCTTATGACTCGAATTTTGAAAAATTTACAAACTTAGCTGACTGGTTATCACGTAGTAGCTATTCGGCTTATCGCACAGCTACCACTTAGTAAAGAAATTAATATGTTAGTTATTACATAGTAGCTAAATCGTAGCTATTTAGCTACTACTTATCAATGTATGGCTATTTAATATGACATTATTACTACTTAATAAATTACGATTTCCGCTTCGTAGTATCATGTACCGTTAAATTGTAGTCGTAGGTTCTATTTAACTACTACCATCAATGTAGTAGTTATATAGCAGCTATTTTTAATGACTTAACAAATGTAAGAGCTTATATAGCTCTTCCGCTTACTACATAGCTACCATAGTAGCTAAATTAAAGATAAGTCATTATTAAGTAGTAGCCATATAGTGGCTATTTCGCTACTACTAAACAATGCAAGAGTTTATTCAAATTACCATACTACTAGTTAATAGCTATATGTTTCACTTGTTAATGTTTCAAATTCTTCCAAATAAGAATACGTAAAGAAATTATTCGGGTGACTAACAACAATCTTCGCAGCTATATAGTAGCTATTTAGTAACTACAAAAAATAGTAGTATCAGAAGAAATTAAAATAAATTACTACACAGTTACTACTTAGTAGCTATAAATTGGTATAAAGAAGGCCAAATAGTAGCTAAAGAATAGCTATTTAGCTACTACCAATAATGTAGTAGCTACGTAGCTACTACATAGCTTCTACATAGTAGCCAAGGTTTTGGCTTTGGTAGTATTTTAAATTTGTAAATAGTAGTTGTGTGGTAGCTATTTAGTTTAATTAACATCAATTTATTAGCTATAGTAGCTATTTAGGGCTACTATTTTGTACAACTATTAGTAGCTAACATCAAGTGAAGCTTTCACTTTTGCTACTACATAGTAGCTATTTAGTAGCTAAGCCTAACACTTGTTATACTAGTAGCTCTTTCGTAGTTATGTAGTAGTTAAATAGCTACAAAGTGACAGTAGTAGCTATTTTTAGTAGCTATTTAAGGATTTTCTTTGGTAGTTGAACCAATGATAGAGAGCACAGACAATTGGGCCACCAGATTTGTTATTCACGTGGATGCCCTTTATAGAGGATCACCCGATGGCCTATTATTATTATAGTCCTGGACCGGCGCCCCGCAAATCAAGTGACGAGAGACGTCTCATGCTGGTCCGTGGCCCACATGGAGGCCACATGCTAGCCGCAAGATCATGAGGGACTCGGTTACTTGGTTGATTATGAAGAAAGATTATTGCCGCCAGGACAGATAAAACCGAGTGTCAAATGCACCTGAGACTCGATACACGTGCCACCTTCCTTGAAGTTAAGTGCGGCACTTACATCCCTCGCCGCTTTCGCAGATGGGGTATTGATATTATCGGGAAGATCTCACCCAAGTCTTCAGTGGGCATGAGAACATCCCGTGGCTATTGATTATTTCACCAAGTAGGTGGTGCCATTTCATGCTGGATCGACAAATGCCGAGTGGCCTGCCAAATTCATCGACGCGCACATTATCTATCGATACTGGGTCCTCATGAGTCAGATCTCATGTAGGAGTGCATTTCGTGAGGCTTAAGTGGATATTAACGTCCAAGAGTATGGTATTCAGCATCATCGATCATTCGCAAAGCCATGTATCAATGGGACTGAGGCCGCAAATAAGAATATCAAGAGGATTTTGAGAAAGATGGTTGAGACTTCAGTGGATTGTCGTAGCTCCTTTCACATCAGGCTTATCGTACATCTTTTCGCACTCCCCAACCGGGGCTACACCTACTCTTCGTATATGGCATGGAGGCAAGTTGCTGCCTGGCTGAAATCGAGATGGGATCCGAGAGTAGCATTAGAGTATCGAGCATTCGAGACTCGAGTGGGCTTAGTCCCATATGATCACACTTTTTAGATGAGAGGAGATCGAGGGACAAATGCATCATGTTCGTGCCTATCGTAGAAAATGACCCGTGCATTTAGAAAAAGGGTCAAGCCCAGGAAGTTTCAAAAAGGCGACCTAGTCTTGAAGGTCCTCAGGGGATTGATCAACGACCTAGAGGTAAGTTTAGACCGAATTAGAGTGGGCCTTATGTCATCCGAGATCTGACTCGAGAGGGAGGCAACACATGTGACTCTGACAAATCAGCCACGTGAGCTGGCCAATGTGGATCAACTAAAGAAGCTTTATATGAGATCATGGTCGTGAGGATGGGTGGCCATCACTTTGAGTAGCCATATTCCTATCGCACACCCATACATCGATATATCCTATCATTCCTTTCAGCCTCAATGCAGCTTATTATGGTCATTCTTTCATTCAACCTTGCATACTTTTTCCGAATTCGGGTCAGGGGGCGCCCTCGTGCACTTTTATTTATTAATTGGATCTCGCGAGCATTATGAGCATTGTGTCATTCCTTCGCTTGTTCTTTCTCGCATCATCGTATGCTCTTTTCTTTTCCATTTTGCATCTTCACACCGCTTGCCTTTGAGTTTAGTTTCAATCATCTCTATTCGCTCCACTTTATCTCCTTTTGTATGATGATGGCATGCTCTCATCCCAAAGCTACAGTCAGGTCTGGCTACACTCTTCGCTCCGCCTCTACAGTTTTGATTTTGGATTCTGTGTCGAGGGGACCATTCGGGATCGGAGGCTTGAGGTTCTTGGTCGATTGTGCTAGTGCTGGCCTTCTACCTACTTTCGTGGCTCGACGCAAAAAACAAAACAAAACAAAAACAAAAAAAAAAATAAAAATAAAATTGTTTGTTCGTATTCTTTAATATACTTGGGTCAACAAGGTCATTTAGGTTCGAGATTTATTTGCTCCTCTAAGTCAAGGATGATTCAGACGATCTTTCCATAGGACCGTAAATACATTAAATGAGGTTTAGATCGCTTTCTCGCACCAGTCCCCTGACTATTACCTCGTGATCACCACTCATCTTATAAAGTGACTCAAGCCCGACTCTCGCATTCTTGGGATGAGTCATCACATTATCACACACGTCACATTCAGATCTCCGTACCTTGTTTCTTCCTTTTTCGCTTATCCATTCATCATTTTTCTTATTCCTTTCAATCTTCTTTCTACTCTTATTGATCGTCGTCTCAAGTTTCTTAAGTGACGTGTCCTTCGTGCACTTCACTTGTCATTCGACATTGTTCATTCCTGATGTCGGGTTGAAATCACCTTGCTTACATGATTATTTGATATTTGACATTGCGCGTATAGGGGTTTGGCAGTATTTATTGGGTATTTGGGTCTTTGTTTCCCATCATGTCATTCACCTTTCACCCCTAGCCTACATTACGGTCCGAGTCGTAAGACCGCCTTAAGACCATGATCTCGTGGCTCGTCTGGCATTTTATATGGACAAAGTTCTCGCTTCATCGATCAGTACCTGATGCTCCGATGTGTCTCTATTCGGGGGAGTATCGAGGGTCACACGCTTCTCCATTTAGTTTGCTTCGCTCAGTCCACAGGAGCGTATATAGGATGATACAGAGCCTGGACCGTTGATAAATTTCATTAGCTTCGATGTTGACACGTTTCACACCGGGCATACCCCATCCTTTCATGTCAGATTGCTCGTGAGTGCATGTACACTGGCAGCCCCATTTCGCCTAGAGATATTTTGGCATCACGTTTGAGTATGCTCCACATGTACCGTGTTTCTTCATACAAGAGTGCTTTGCGGCTAGCCTGGGTCGTATCTATGCATATTCGTCAACTCGCAGGGTGCACACCGCGCACTCGTCATATATGTCATTTCTCGTCGCTTGTTTTTAGACGATTGGGTCTTTAGAAATTTATTTCAGAGTTTTTTTCATCGAGGCACTTGCATATCAGATGTGCACACTGGGGCATACCCTATATCAATTTTATGGAATAAAATGGATGATTTTTCATGAATGAATGATTGTGATATTTTCAACTCTTCCACTTGACCACATGTGCAAGCATGGATTTTCGACACGGCGTTGATACCCTGCACTAGGGCATAACCTCTTTCTTCACCTCGTCACATTTGTGAGATTTTCCTACAGGCATACCTTATTTTTGTTATTAAGTTCCCGGGCTCTCGCTATCATTCAGGAATTTTCTATTGTCATACCTGTGGCATTCCCACTCTTTTGTCATGATTGTGTTTAATTCTCTCGTTTATTCGAGTCATTTGTCGCGCACCCCGGATAGCCATACTAGTGGCTTACCCTTTCCCGAGCTTATTTATTTCCGCTTTTAATTGCCTCGAGTTCTCCAACATCCTCGATCCCACATTTTCAGAGATCCGATCCCACTCTTTCCGGTACTCGCCCTGATCCCACCTTCCCAGACTATTGATCCCACATTCCCAGACTCATTGTGGATCCCACCTTCCCAGACTTGCTCTGATCCCACATTTCTAAGATCGCCCGATCCCACCTTCCTGGGCATTTGCTCTGATTCCACCTTTCCAAAGATCCGCCTGATCCCACCTTCCCAGAGACTCGCCCTGATCCCCTTCCCACTCGCCAGATTTTACTTTCCGACACTGGCCGGATCCCACCTTCCAAGAGACTCACCCCGACCCTCCCACTCGCCCGATCCTACCTCCTGACCCCCTGATCCCACCTTTCTAAGACTCTGCCCAGATTCCACATTTTCTAGACTACCATATCCCACATTCCCATCAAGCCAGATCCCATCTCCCTCCACATCCGCCTCGGATCCCACCTTTCCAGATCATTCGATCCCACCTTTCCCGCAGATCGCCCGGATCCCACCTTTCTGACTCTCGCCAGATCCCACCTTCTCCGATAATACCGCCGATCCCACCTTCCAAGACTCTCCTCGATCCCACATTTCCTAAGACTAGCCTGCATTTCTACTTTTCAAAGATCAGCTTAGATCAGACTTTCTCCCTTTACTCTCGATTCCACTTTTCCCTCGAATACACTCGCCGTGATTCTACCTTTACTTGCAGACTTCTCGCCGTGCCCTTCTCGTAAGCTTGCCCTGACACTCATCTTCCTGTGCATCTTAATTCGGTTTTTTTAAGTCCTTCAATAGAGCGACTGTCTGCTAACCTTCAAGATTTCAGGTAGGGGACAAATTGTCGTTATCTAGGTTCTTCACTGTAGTTCATTTCACTCTCAGACGCTTTCGTAATTCAGACCCACGATACACTGCTCATTCACTCGCCGAAGAAGGGCATATTTAGACCCTCAATTTTGTCACCAACACTTCGTGATTTATCCTACGGGTATCACACTACTCATCGCTCTCATATAGCACCGCAGGCCCTTTAGTCTTAATGGCTCAAGCCTCAAAGCGGGTTGGTATGTGGTCCTTTCGAGTGCATACGTAGTTCACTTATGTCATCGGCGTCGCTATCGCATCGTGCCATAGGAAGCAAGTGGGCCCCCCCAAGGTTTTGGCTCAATTGGAGTTTATTGGAATATGTCGAATTCAGAGCACTTGGGCTTGTTTCGATCATATCTCCCTCATCCAAACTCGGAATTGAGCGCCATTTATTTTTTGGATTCCTTACTCATTGAGAAAGTATTTGAAAAAATTTGAGAATTTTTAGTAACCGATCGACTGGGCTTGGAAACCGGACGCAAATTTCACCGATTTCAATCAAGTTCATTACTAGAGCAGGTTCTAATTCGGAGCACTAAGTCTTGTTTTGGTCATATCTCCCTCACTCGGACTCGGAATCAAGAACCGTTTTTTTTCATGGACTCCTTATTATTCAAGAAATATTCTTGCAAATTTTCAGATTTTTTCTCAATCGGATTGACCAGTTGGGAACTCAGACAAATGCAGAACGGATACTATGCTACGCTAATTTTGTGATTTCTCATGCCCAAATCCTATATGGATCGGGCCCATAAGCCCCATATCAGTCCTAGGCATGGGTTGGATCCAGTTTTGACCAAGAGTAGGTTGCTTGCAACTCCACCTTGGGTCCACTTAGATACTCTGGTGGTTACAAAGGAGTAAATGTGGCTAATTATGGACCTCGGGGAATGAGGAGTGTTTATAAAGCTCGGGGGAAGTTCAGGATCAAGGGGGAGTCTCGACCGAAGGTGTGCAAAATGGAGTGGGCTCAGAGAGAAAGGGAGAGAGAAATAGAAGAAAAAATGCAGAGAGGTGATCAAAAAGGGAAGGGAGGAAGAAGAGAGGAAAGAGGGAGAAAAGGAGGAAAGGAGGGTTTATCAAAATCCGGAGGGGCGTGGTCTCTCTTGTTTTGAAGAGGAGTTCCGACGGATTTGAAGGAGTGGATACTTGGTTTTGGAAGCAGAAAGAAAGAAGAAAAAGGGGGGAATATCCATGAATCTTATAGGTACGACATTTATATGCTTCTCCCATTTCTTTTTATGCTTTCGCTTTTGTTGTTTGACTCGTGTTAGGTCACTAGGCACCGTTTTGTGCTCGCTTCGCCATTCGTAGTTGGATTTGTACTCCGCTTGTTTTGTTGGATTCTGACTCTTTCATAAGGTTTTGAAAATTTTGAGAGTTCTATAAACCTGGATGGACTGGTTGGGAAACCATATTAACCTAGCTCACTAAATTCACTTTGTCGAACAAAGAATTTGGCCTGCGCCGCTTTGTGTCAAGCCACCATTCGGAATTGGTTTTCACTTGATTTGTTTTGTTGGATTCTTTGACTCTTTGAGGAAGGTTCTACAATTTTGAGAGCCTCTTCAACCTGATGATTTGGAAACCGTATCAACCGGCTTCATCGAATTTAGTTTGTTTGAACAAGAAGTAGGTCTGCACCGTTTGTGTTAGTTCTTAGTCATTCGAAGTCGGATTGGTCTTGGTTTGTTTTTTTGGATTCCTGACTCTCATTGGAAGGTTTGATAGATTTTGAGAGCCTCTCTCAACCTGGCCAGACTGTTAGGAAATTGATCAAGAAGATCACAGTTTAGTTTGCTGAACTAGCCAGGTACTTTGTCTCGTTTGTGTTAGTTCTCGTCATTCAAAGCTCCGATTGGTACTTGGTTTATTTTTTTGGATTCTGACTCTCAAAGGAAGGTTTGAAAAATTTTTAGTCTCTAAACCGGCTAAACTGGTCGAGACCTGACGCCGACCACAGTTCAGCTTTGTCGAACGGTTCATTTGCGGTTGGGCTTCTCAATCATCAAGTCGATTGGTACTTTGTTTATTTTTTTTGACTCCCTCGACTCTCGAGAAGGTTTTGAAAATTCTTGAGAGTCTCTACAACCTACGAATTGGTCAGGGAAACCGAATCAACCAACTCATCGGGTCTGAAGCCCGAATGGAAGTTCGGGTACTTTGTTTTGTTTGTGCTCTGCTTCGTCATTCTGGCTCGAATTGTACACCATTTGTTTTTTTTTTGGTTTCCTTTACCTCAGAAGGGAATGCTCAAAATTTTCTAATTATCTCAAACTTATCTATTTCCATTGGGAACCCGGATCACCCAATTTTTTTCGGTTTTGTAAGGGTCAGCTCACTTCGCTTTAATCAAGCCCGTGACTCAGGAGTCCTACTTCCATTCGCTCCGTGTTAGTGTAGGCTATGTTTAGGGGTCCTAAAATGGGGCTTAGTTCAGACACGTGGTTCAATTTTGGATTCCTTAAGAACTCAGATCTATGCGAGTTCAAGGTACTAGTTAAGCACCAATAATCTAGTGTTTTGTCGAGTCTGCTTCTGGATGAATGTATATGGCTGCACAAGAGTGGTAGCATTAATGAGTGGTTGAGATGCCATGTATGGTTTCTTTCGCTTCCTTTGCTTTGATATCTAATTTTTGAGAAATTATTGTATATCAAAATGTGCGACTAACTTTCCCACAGTCATTGTCTAGTGGACCATGTGCACGCCATTTCCGCCTTGGCCGAAAGTGTTTTAAGCATGCTAGACACCAATTAGGTTGGTCTGATCCAAATTGTATGTTTAGCCTAGGAGACTATATGATCTCGTGACCCACATGTTCCCGCATACCCAATTCACTAAGCAGAGACCGAGTTCTGCCTGAGGGGCGCACCTCATACGAGGTACCTTCCGATAGGTAATCCGATTCCCGAATCTTAAATCTAGTTTTCGCAGACCGCTTCCACCGGGAGTCACGGGTTTTTTGTTCTTACTTGGTTTTACCCCTTATAAAATAACAAAAAGTAAGTGGCGACTCCAAAGAAAACTGCTCCTCCTGGGGACTCCGATTTTCTAAAATCAAAATCAACCCACATTTTCTTTCATTTAAAAGCGAGTCGCTTCCAGTCATGGATCTGTAGGGTCCACAATTATCACTAATGAGCATTGTTCACCTGCCGAGGGATCATTATTTCGTGCACAAAAAGTAAAGGTAATAGAGGACGACGCCATTGAGGCCGCGCTTCAGAAGAAAGCCTGATTGCGGGTTTCTGTATTTTCATTGTATAACATGTATTAAAATTATAAATTTTCATATATGTTTTGCTTAAGAGTAATGTAACTCTCGAACTATGGTATATAGTTGATGTGTTTTGTGAAAGTATTGACGCATACCTAAGTGGCCATTTTACTCATGCGCACCCGATGTGGTCATTATAAAATGTTGAGACAGTGTTAGGCTTCTTGCAAAGCTCCCTGCATAAAGGAGACTCTACCCGATTCGTGAGTGGTGCCTGCCACCCGACATCCACAAATATTCGCGGTTGGGATCTAAGTTGTCAACGGACCCCGGAATGGGGCTGCCAACTGTATCGAGCTTAGGTATACGAATACCTAGACTACGGGAAACGAAAGCTAGATCATGCATCCTCAGGCATTTTGGTGATTGAAATGTGATGTGTGACGGATTTGTGTTGTGTGCCTGTGGTTTGTGTACTGGTGAATAAAGACATAGGAAAAAGTTATATTTAAGAAATTTTTTCAGGTTTTAAAGGTGTAAACTGAAAAAAAATTCTAATGAATTTATTTAGTCCTATCGAAAATGAAAATAATAATAATAATATATTTTTATGGTCTTCCAGTAAGTGGAATAAAATGAAGAAAAAAAAAATGAATGAGTGAAAAAAAAAAAAAAAAGGGTTGCAGGAGCTGGAATCGGCTACTGCCCATTTTCCAAAAGGCCGGGTCACGATACGTGATCAGACGTGACACAAGGCTTCGGGAGGCGCCAGGCACGCCACGACACTCCAGCCGGGCAAACTGCAAGGCGCGGCGCTTCCAGACGACACTGGCCGGCAGCTCGCGGCAGGCACCTCCACGACACTCGCCTAAGAATGCGCCTAATAATGGAGGGTCGCAATACAAAATTTTGCATCGTAGGCCGAGGGGGCGACCTTCGGTCAAGGATACAACAGAAAGGTTAGCCGCCACATGGTGCCAGCCGCGCCACGACACGGCCGTAGGGAGCTGCAAGACGACCCAAGGCGGCAGGGCCAGGTCGTGATACAATTTTGTATCGCAAAGTGTGGAGGCTCGCGACATCCAAGAGCTCCGCATGTCGCGACACCTGCCCAAAGACGCCGCAGCGCAGCGACACCCACGACACCTGGGCAGTGGCATGGCTCGCGACACGACGTCCCATGCGCCCACCGACACCTGGGCCGCCCAAAGCACGCCGGAACTTCCCCGGGCCCCATGCCAGCGCTGCTAGGCCGGGTCGTGGTGCTCAATCGCACACCCGACTCGGGCACCAAGACATCGTTCAGTCACCTAAGGGGGACACCGCTCATGCACAATCGCTCATGAGCACTATTCAGGTTTAAAAATAAATAAAAATAAATATTTTAAAATGAAATAAAATAAAATAATATTTTTTTGTTTAATATGATTTAATATATGAAATTAAGGGTCTTACATTTTATGAATGCATGTGGACATCGGGTATAAAATATTTTTCTATGATGTGAATAGTATTTCGAAATGTGTTTACACCTGCAGATAATTGCATTGAATCTTAACTTGCTATTTAACATGTGTAGACGGTTAATGGTACAGGACGTAGAGTCTCCACGGTGTGTTAGCCAAGCACCACCGCATTTGACCAAAGAGCTCACGAGGTCAGAGGGATTGCGACCGCCGTTATTGCACGTGCCAGTGCAACAAAATTGTGGAGGTCCGAGTAACCTCCAGAGGTTCAGGGCACATCATCCTTCGACATTCTCAAGGGGAGGAGATCCGATGGTGGCAAACCATTGGTTCATGCAGGTTGAGAAGGTATTGGAGGCTATGGAGATTGCCTTTGATACGACCAGGATCAGACTAGCTGCATTCCGCCTGTAGGGTGAGGCCTAAGTACGGTGGAATCAAGCAAAGACCCTGTAGATTCAGAGGCAATGACTCGCAGTTCCATGATCTTCACGGGCAAATATTTTTCTGGACACCTTCGTCATGAGAAGGCTCAGGAGTTCCTAGAGCTTAAGCAGGGGGCCATAACGGTGATAGAGTATGTGGCTGGGATTCACTCGAGCTAGCCCACGATGACTACGTGGCCACCGACACGGCCAAGGTCGTGAGGATTCTAGAATGGGCCAAGTTGTCCATTCGAAGGTGATCGCAGGACTTCGCCTTACAAGACATGGACTCATGGTCAGGGACAACCCCCGACCATAGAGAGAGATCGAGATGCTCTGAGCACCTGAGACGCGGTGTTAGTAGCAAGAGGAAGGAGAGCCGCCTCTTCTAGTTCCGGTGGAAGAAGCTCCAGGCTTCCAAACCATGGGCTCTAGTACGCCCATCCGGCCGTGTGGACATCGTAGTTTCCACGCCGGGCGCATGGTGTGCTACCATTGCCAAAGAACTCCTGACATATGAGGAGGGATCATCTCTGCAGACAGGATCCTGTGGTTTCGAGACAACAGAGTCTCACCGCATGTAGGACAAGAGAGGATACATTATATTCCTCCACACCCCAAAGATGTGCCGAGGAGCCAAAGATCGGGCCCAAGGAGCTACACCTGCACCTTCAAGCACAGAAGGCCGTGAGGGGCGACTAAGGGCCGAGGCAGAGGACAAGGCCCACGTGCAGGACGCAGGATTCAGGCGTGTTCACTTATCACACCACCTACCGAGTCGGCCAGACGCCCACCATACAGGCACAAAGCATATCTCGCCTACGGGCAGTGTTGTTTGATCTCGTGCTTCAGACTATCTATCACGCATCAATCAGGATGAGCTCGACCTTAGAGGTCGAGGCCTCGATGCAGCCCCATGTGTGTGCCTCCTGTGATTTCAGGTGAGGATAGGATGATATGTCGCGGGTCATGAAGTTAGAGATCTGCATTCTACTCACAAAGGACTTGAGGTTGGTGGACATGTCGACCCGACGCTCATCCTCGATGGATCAGCCGACAACTTCACAGCCTCGCATCGATCAGGAGCGTAGAGGGCTATCTCCTACACGCAGGCGCACTGTCAGATTTAGGACAAGCACATTACTTGTCTCGTACAAAGGTGCACGTAGCCCAGTGTCACGGATTCGCCGTGGGTCAAGTAGCAAGCTCATCTCAGAGGACGAGGTGAGACCTGACTTAGATCTACCTCGAGTAGTTTGTGAGTACGAGGATAAGATGCCCGACGAAGCCACTGTGGATTGCCTCGTAGAGGGTCAGAGACTCAAGATCGAAGTTACACCCCTCGGTACTCCCGCCTGATCTGCAGACTTCCACATGTGGATGGCAATTCGGGCCAGAGTCATAAGAACTCATAAACTGTGCCTAAGGTGAGTTACTAGATAAGTGGGATTCATTATCCGAGAACTTCACCTACGGGCGTCCTGCTCTATTCGGCGAAGAAGCAAAGGACAGACCCTTCGACTATGCATCGACATAGTAATAATCAGTGGTTACTACAAGAGCTCAGACCATTATCGAATCATGACTTGTTTGATCATTGAGAGGAAGCACGAGTCACTTCAAGATGTGACCTCGCACCAGTTACCACTCAACAGGGTTAGTGGAGACAAAATTATACCTTAAGCATCAAAGATTCAGGACGCGCATGGGTACTGACTTACAGTAATACCCTTGATCGATGAATGCGCCAACAACATTCATGGACTCCATGCACAGCGGTAATTCCAACCCTATTCGATCGCTTTGTCGCGGATTCTACGATGACATTTTGATCTACCCCAATCGAGTGGGAGCATGAGTATCATTCAGGATCACATGGGCCACTGAGAGACCACTGGGCCAGACGCCAAGTTCAAGGCGAAGGCCATCGGTAAGGTTTTGGGACACCGCAGGTCAAGATCAAGTGTGTCAAGAGACCCGCAGAAGGTCGAGGCCTGATGAGCCGGAGAGGCCAAAGCTCCATTCGAACACGCAGCTTCGATCACCGGGTACTACAAGAGATTCATCGCATTCACATTGTAATCCCATGACGAGATTGACCCGGTGAGGTCAAGTTTGATTGAGATGACCGATGCGAGGAGGACTCAGAGTTAAAGAGGAGGCTTACTTCGCCTCCTATCTCGACACAGACAAGGGACAAGTACACAAAGGTGGCTCACGATGCCTCGAGGGTCTACCAGATGTGTTTTAATTGCAAATGAGGGCAAGAGCTTATGGTCTCACCGCTGAAGAATCATGAGCAGAATTACCCTACACAACACGTGAGTCATGTCAGAAATTTTCGTTCTTCTCAAAGATTTGGCGCCACTACTTATATGGCAAACAATTTGAGGTGTACTCAAACCATGAAAATCTAAAGTATATTCTTCACGCTACGGACTCTCAATACGAGGCAACGCAGATGGATGAGTTCCTAGAGGATTAGACTTACTTTGCATTACCAAATTTAGTAAGGAAAATGTGGTGGCCGATGCACCACTGAAAAGTCATGGGAGCATCGCTAGTATAGCTTCCCCAGAGGCGATGGTCGAGACTGAGACAGCCAGGCATGCACCAATGAAAGTGTGCCTGGGTACTTGGGGAGTTTTGTAGCTACACCGTCTCTATTGAGTAGAGTGATTGAGTCTTGGGCGACGTGACACTGAGATAAGGTCCATCGTGACCGTATAGTCGTATAGGTGATCAGGGCTGACCGTCCACGCAGATGGTACTGACATAGGACTCGCAAAGGTTCCCAATCGATCGATTCAGAGAGAGGAGACTGTGGAATCCTCACCACTCGATTTGCCGTGCATCCGTGTGGAACTAAGATATACTGTGATCTCATTGCCGCACTACTGTGAGCGAGATAAAGAGACACGTAGGGGACTTTGCTCGACGATGTCCTCACGTGTCGCCAATTACGCCAAGCACCAACAACAGGCTACTTCCAACCATTGAGGTGGCCGAGCGAAGGGAAAGACGACACCATGGATTTTGTGACCCACTTTCACGCAGACAATCGCAAGGACATGATGCTGCACAGGATAGTGGACCGTACCACCAAGCTCAGACATTTTCTACCGGTATGACGACCTTCACATTAGAGATTCTCGCCGACAGACATTCGAGAGGTCCCAGCCACATGGAGTACTGCGATCCGGGTCTGATAGAGACCCGAGGTTTACTGGCCATGACTTTGAAGAGTTTCCAAAAGGCTACGGCACACGGCACGACAATGAGTACAAATTTTCCACCCACGACGGGATGGTCGTACCGTAGAGGACCATACAGTGTTAGGAGGACATGCCGCGAGCATGCTTCCCCGGATCATAAGGGTAGTCAAGAAAGCACCCGCTCTAGTGGAATTCGCCTACAACAATAGTTACTGCCGAGTATACAAATGGCACTATATGAGACATCAGACAGGCTATGCATCATCATATGTTGGACCGAGGTGGGAGAGAGCTCCATCATTAGTCTTGGACTGACAAAGACACCTCTCGGTAGCTGAGCTGACAAGACAACATCTTCACCGCAGAGCCCGCAAGAGTTATGCCGACGTACGACGCCGACCCTTAGAGCTCGAGGTTGGAAATCACATTCTTGAAAGTGATGCCTAAAAGAGGAGTGGTCAGTTCCACAAGCACCTGAAGTTATCACGAGGTTCATCAGTCTCGAGATACTCGAGGAAAATCGAGCGCACCTAAGGTTTTATCGCCCAAAGATCGTGTGTCCACGAGATTCCACGCCCATGCTTCCGAGGTACACCGCATCCGTACTCTCATGTAGCCGGATCGGGGAGAGATCGATGTTGACATGGATGTGACCTCGAGGAGGGACCAATGTACATGGATACCGGGATCAAGCCTTACGACGCAAGACCGTGAGGCCAGTGAGGGTGCTAGCTGGCGCACCGCTGAGCGATAAGAGTCAACGTGAGCGCCGACGACAAGACGCGGGCCACCTATCCCTTACAAATTAGGGATGAAGGTACGTGATTTGGGCCAAGCCATACTTAATGACTAGCTTACATGTGCATGGTATAGTGCACGTTGCATATGCATGTGAGTTGTTGCGATTGTACAGAATTTTGGGACGAAATTCTTTTTAAGGAGGGGAGAATGTAAAACCCGAGAAAATTCTAATTTTCTGAAAAAGGGTAAAATGGTTATTTCGGTCAAAATCCGAAATTTTTCTTGATCTCGGATGAAGAAACAGACTTCATCGTTGGAATCATCTAGCAAAATCTAGCTACCACATCGAATTTCGTCGAATTCCGAGACAGTTAGAATTTCACGTTTTTCTAAGCATCGGGTGTCGGGTGCCGTATGACTGCTTGTAAGAGACATGTGATGTGACAAAGTCATTCCATTACATGTACCCATGCAGGACACATGTCAGATGATTAGTGAGACGATGGAGATGAATGGTTTAGATTGGTCATGAACAAAATCCAAAACTTAAGGACACAAATAGAATTTTTGAAAAGTTTGGGCTTTAATAAGACAAAAAGAGGAATAGTTTTCTTCATTTGAAAGCAAAACGTGCAATAGTGTGGGCCTGAGATTTTGCAGGAGAGAAAGAGTGACTTCTTTAAATTTCCCCCAAATGTCGAATACACGCTTCGTCTGAAAGAAGCAGTGGCTGCTCAATACTGCAAGGGCTACGCTGCATTAACTGATTTTTGGAGTTCCCACAAACCCAAGAGGTAGGGATCTTTTCTTACTGGGTTTATTCTTCGCAAGAGCCATTTTGATGGACGGATTTGTCGAAATCTAATGGTCGTGTTATCTAGCCCCGTAAATCTTTGGAACCGGAGCGAAGAAATCCCTACTAGGTGGGTCGTGAACAAAGGCTTGGTTCGAGGGCTTCACCGCTCACGTGATCGGGTCGCGGTGGGATTTTCGTGTCAGTGATTCAAAATGAATTGCTTGATCAGTTAATTAGCCCATGAGCTAATTTTGGTGTTATTGTTAAAATTGAATAACATGGATTTATGTGAGTTAACTGTATAATATATGCATGTAAATATATTAGCATTTAATATTTTAACAAGATAATGATTCCATATGCACCCATAAATTTAGATGGCGTGGAGCGCATGATACATTAAGGAAAATAAAAGAAAATGAAAACGTATTTGTGAAATGAATTTCCAAGGAAGATTTTCTCCGAAGAATCGCTTGTAGAGTCATTCAACACTCATCCTGAGGCGACCCATGACTGCTTCTGAGAATTACCCAAAGAATTCCCAATTCTAGGATCGTCTAATATATTTACCGAAACCCAGAGTAAGTTTTCGAGAACAAAACTTTGTTTTGAAAATTGCATCTTTCTCGTGATTCGCTTAGACACGTAAAGTGGAGCCTGATGACTCAGATATGGATCAAGTATGTAGACATTCAAGTAGGATCATGTATTTGCTTGAGTGTGATTGTTTGGCATGATATGTGCACTTAGGTCACTACAAAAATTAAATTTAGTGACGGAAATTTTTTACTGAAATTTCCATCAAAAAATTATGACAAATTTGTGACGGAATAGTGACCGAACGACGTATTACTTGTTTATGACTCGACTAGATTTAAAATCGGTGGACTGGATGCAGGACAAAAAGAAACTGCTAATAAATTATGGCTACATATACAAAATTTTAGTGATGAATTTGAGACTACTGTGGACTACTTTGGTGATGGAAAACAACTATCACAAATTCGGCCACTAAATAAACATAACGTTTAAATATAATATGACTCGATGATAATCCGTTACTAAATGTTGATCAACACTAACCATCACAATTCTATCACAATTTTGTGATGGTATTTTAGTTCTCACAAAAATAGTGATAGGAAGTTTGGTTTCACAAAATTGTGACGAAAAATGTGTCTTCGCCAATTTCAGGATGTAAACTCATTCCGCTTCCAAATTTTGTGATGGAAACTATTATCCGTCACAAAATTGTGACAACATCATTCCGCTTTGTGATCAAATTCTGTATTTCCGTCACTATTTCAGGATGTAATTGTGACATATTTGCGATATTAATCCAAAATAATTATTTAATATATTTTAAATTTTATTATACATTATTTCAAAATATTCATAAAATATATCAGAAATATATATTTAATATTTTATTGCATGCTATTTCAAAATATTTGTATATTTAAAAATATTAGACAAAAAATTTTTAAATTTATTATTAATATATATTGTATTATATTGTACATGCTTTTTAACTTTTAAAATTTTTGATATTTCAATATTTTAAGTTTTATTACATACATTGCGCTATATAGTCATAAAATATAGTAAAAAATAAATAAATAATATATGTCATATAGTTACAAAATTTGAATTCCAAATTTTATAATATTTCTCCCTAAAATTTTATTTATCTCCTATTGGGTCATAGCTAATTGAAGCAATTTGTTTAACCGTATATTCGACATTTAATTCGATTAGGGTTAATTAAAGCAAAAACTATTCATATGCTGCCGAATCAATCTCGCCTCCCAATAGTTTTTTTGAATATTTTTTATTTATTTAATATTTAAAGAGAGACATATTCAATTTAAAATATATAATGAATTTTTATTAATTTCGATTCACAACCCACAAAAATAGCGACGGATTTCAACTACTAAATTTAGACAACACTGAATCAAGCCGATAGAATTTCAGATTTTGTCATTCACAAAATAAGGATTTAAACACAATTCACAATTTTGTGCCCAATTTATGGCATCAAGCATAATAAAAACTATTTATATATTTTAAATTAATTGTATTATATACTTTTTCAAATATTCTAATATTTTATAATATTATAAACTATTCGAATTTTATTATTAATATATGTTGTGTAATTTTTTTTAAAATTTTTCAAATTTGTAATATTTCAATATTTTAAATTGTATATATAATTGTTCATCATGAATTTTAGTCATAAAAAAAATAATAAATATCATAATAAATGATATATCTATATATATCATGCCACGATAGTCATAAAAGTTGAAATTATAAAATTTTATATTCAAATAAAATTTTATTTTTATCCCCATTTGGTCAGAATGACTGAACAACTGTTAAACCGTATATTTAAGATTGACTCGATTATGTTAATTAAAGAAAAACTATCTCTATAAGTCATTAATTCAATCTTTGGCCTCCTTAATAGTTTTTCAATATTTTTTATTTATGAATATTTGTAAAGTATATAATACACCAATTTAAAATATATAAATGAATTTTTACACTATGACCGTCACAACCTGGCCACAAATTGATCAAAAAATATGATCACTTAATCATAAATTTGTGACGGAATTGTCATTCCATCACAAAATAGTGACGGAAACACAATTCCGTCACAATTTTGTGATCGATTTGTGACAGATTGCTATTAATAAAAATCTATTTATATATTTTAAATTAATTGTATTATATACTTTTTCTAAATATTCTAATAATTTAAAATATTATAAACTATTTTGGAATTTTATTATTAATATATGTTGTGCTATATTGTGCAAATTTTTTTTTTAATTTTTCAAATTCTGTGATATTTCAATATTTTAAATTGTATATATAATCGTTCAATCATGTATTATTAGTCATAAAATAATATATATCAAAAATAAATGATATATCTATATATATCATGCTACGACATGTTACAAAAAGTTGAAATTATAAAAATTTGTGATATTTGAAAATAAAATTTTATTTTATCCTTATCAGATAATGTTTATTAAAATTTTAATCATAATGTTAACTAAAATTTTAAAATGAGTCAAGTTTTTATCAAATTAGGAGAAATTTGTTAACGAGAAGAAACTCTTATTCATAATGATTGGAAATTAATAAAAACCAAACAAAGCAAGATTTGGATAAGCATAAGATTGGAAGAATCATTCACATTATTGTTAAATGAAATTGAGAATGTAATTTTATGAATCGAGGCAAAGAAAGTAAAGAAATGGAAATAAAAAAATAAAAGAAAGAAAATAAAAGGAAAGGAAGTGGAGGCTGGGACAAATGTGATAGTATGTGGAAGCCAATCCTCTACCATCCACTCGAACCGCTGCCCCAATTCAATGCCACTTTCTCTCTCTTTTCGGGGTTTCCACTTTCGAAAGTCGAACGTAAGAACAAATTATTTAGAAAGATCTCAAACCCTAGAAAACTATCTTCCACCTCTAAAATTGGCAGATCGGTCAGGTCCCGTTCGCCTCTAATGCCCTCGAGATTTTCTCCGCTTTTCCTTCCATCGTAAGACTTAAATTTCATTTTCGCCGTTTCGCTTAACCGCGCTCTGAGGTACAGACTGGCATTATATTTGCGGTTTATTTTTATCTCATTTTCAATTCGATCCGTTTCTTGTCTCAAGAAGCTTTTGTTTGCGCCTACGAGGTTCTAAGAAGGTGTTTTTGCTTAAATGTATGGTCTTGTTTGCTTTATGTTTGCGATGGAAGATCTCGAGATTTTAAGTTTGAGGTTTTATTTTGCTTGGCCGTATTTTCCTCACACCGATGTTTTTCGATGTCACGGTTTTTTTAAGAAGAATTGTCTCTATGAGAAGTGGATTGCTTATATGTGATAGTGGTGGGCCAAACGGGTAATTTTGGCGAGCCGTTATGATATTCCTCAAGAACAAGATAAAATGTTTATGATTTCTTGGTCGTTGTTCGAATGCCGACCGATGTGATTTTTTTGTTTCGCACCTTATCCAAAAGTCATGCTATTTCTTTTTTCTATGGGGCATTCTAACAACATTATATCTTTTTGTTTATTTTGATATAAATGGATAGTGAGCCAACTTTGTTTCCATTTTCTTGATTCTTCAGTCAGTGTGAGTGAGGTTGAAGCACTATTTGAGCTATTCAAGAGCATCAGCAGTTCTGTAATTTATGATGGATTAATAAATAAGGTAACCTATTGTTACTTGAAACTGAAATCCTCTTTTATTCTACAATTCATTTTTTTTCTTTAACATAGTCCTCATTTCCTTTATGTGTTGTTTCTTTTCTTTTCTTTTCTCTACCATGAAATTGTATTTCGATTGATCTTTAGAAGGTCTAAATTTTTTCTTTAAAATTATATCAATAAATATAGGAGTATGGGAAGTGGAATGGGATCGCTATTTTCAACTCTTGGTTTCATATGTGATTACAGAGGCTTGTGCTTGTATGTAGCTTAACACAGATCCATTGAAAGCGCTTTGACTTTCGACATGACATCATTTGTAATTTAAAGGTTTGCACTTTAGAGGCTTTTTTCTTTCCTGCATTACAAACATGACACAAATAGGACAGAGGGAGATGATTTCTCTATTTGTTTGTGTAGTACAATTGTTAAAGGCTTTATGAGATTTTTTTTTTTTTTCACTACACCGATGTTTTAATTTCACTCGTTGAATTATAGAAAACTTCAAATCTTCACTTCAACACCGACAAAATCGCATTTTTATTTGTAGGTGTATTTCTATTAGCTTATGCCTAATCCATAAGTTGTTTCTATATTATTATGAAAAACAAAAATTTTCAGATCTTTGCTCAAACAAAGCATCTACTTATATTGTATACGCAGAAGAGTTTCAATTGGCCTGCTCAAGAACATAAAAGAAGGAAAATCTCTTTTGCAAATAACATATATTGTTCTTTATTTATTCATTTAGTAGTCTCGAACAAGGTCTAAATTATGCTTATAATATGATACTCGGTTCAAAACCAACAATATGGGCCTCTTTCACCTACAATGTGCATCTATTGCAACTGTGGATACCATATGCATGTTTTATATATTTTCCTTATTTTTCTTATCAACAGGAAAAGATTGAATGATTTAACGATATTCCTAATGGTGTTTTTTCCTTCGTTTCTTAATCTTTCGTCAATTTCATTTTATCAGATTGCATTAATTATAACTTTGTGATACCATATGCATGTTTTTATTTCTCTCACTGATTTTTAGTTTCCCTGATTTTTACCTGTGATGGTGATAACTTGTGAACTACGATGTTATAAGTATTGCAACCTTACCAAGTCAGTTCCTCTGAGATGTTTAGGTAATCTAAAACCACTATGTAGTGTAAACAAGTCTAATCATTGTTTAGATCTTTGATCAAACTAATACACTGGGTCTCATAGTATAAAAGGGAATATATTTAAGGCCCATAAAATATGTTCACTATTTTTATTTTTTCGAACTATCGGGCTTCTTTATCAATATGGTAAAAAAATTTAGAATTAATTAATATCAACACTTATTGTAGGATAAAAAGTATAATCTCTGGTTACTGTGAAAGATGCTTTATCCAAGAGGGCTGAAAAGTCATAAAAAGAAAAAAAAAATGAATTTAGAACTTGATGATACCTTTTTCAACCTGAACTGGCTGAGCGGGCGGGGGTCAGTTGGCCGACCGATGGTCAAGGCTTCGATGCGTACTGGATTGTCAAGGCGTAGGATCGCCGCATCGTTGATCTGTGCTCGACGTGGGCCACCTCCGCAAAAACACAAGAAGGGGCCTGGGCGAGGGCTTCGCCCCGTGGCCATCTCGATACCTAAGCGCTTCGAGAGAAAGAGAGACTACTTAGGGGACGAATGTGTCGCATATGTTTGCATATGAGTATGCGTCTAAGAGTTAAGGGTGACTTTCTACTCGCCGGGTGGCCACACTATAGTAGATGTCCAACCAAATAGACGTAACTGGGATTTGGCTTCCCATTGGATGGGATTTTCTTATCATTATCGGATGGTAATGCATTTAGAAAGAGCCGTTTATTTCCGATAATCTTCCTTCTATTTGGGGAGATCCAACTAAAGGGATTTATCCGTTATTATTTCTTTCCTTATCAAAGATTCTACGTGACGGGTTATGACGACATTCGTTGTGGTTATTCTATTTTCTCAGACGCGTAAATACAATCTGATTTTGGCGTGGATATGGACCTTCAATTCATCCAAGATCAGTCTTTCGACCTAACCGGCCTAGGCCTTCGTTGGTCAGGGTACCGAGGGGCCGAGGGCCTGGTATCGGGTCACGCCACTTTTCGGGCTTGGTGAGTGAGCCCGCGAGCCCCATTCAAACCCTATCAAGGTTCCCCAAATTGGGTACGGCACGTGGGCAAGGGTCAGACGCTTTCTCAGACTGATGCAATTTCCACGTGTCTGCTGAGGTCAAGCCAGTATAGCTGGGCCGCCATATATATCTCAGGATAATGATGACTCTCGGGTTTTCAGGCTCGCTTCCTACCTCCTAGCTTCTTTCGCTTTCGCAGACCTCCTCTGTCCTGTGCTTCTCTGGTCCTCCAACCTCTTCCGCGATCTCGTACTTTATTTGCTCGTAGTTTTCGTCGACCGTAAAGTCTTTTTCTAGCATTTTACCCGGTGTAGCTTCTTCCGTTTTATTCATGGACCATCAGATTCTACCTTCGTTTCTCTTCGACGTACGACGAGACGCCAGGTTAAATTGATCGGATTTCGCTTTTACCGCTTCGCTTTATTACGGGTTCGTCGCTTCTCTTCTTCTTTACGTATTTAGCGATGACTTCGCTTGTTGCCGCTCGACGGTTAGATGTTTACTGCTCTACCGTGGTTGAACCCCAAACGTTCTCGGGCGCCCTTTCCTCGATAAGGATAAAGGGAAAGTAAACCTAATTAAATATCCCTGGGTCGACACCCAACTGTCAACCAACATGTCAGAATCGTTGACCTAGCAAGGCCTGGCCCTTCGTATGGTGTTACTCACGAACGCTATCGACCCCTCGCATCCGAGTATGGACCCTCGACGCTCGACTTTATGTAGCTTCCGTGCCTGGGATGGTATGTTTCGAGGTCGCCGATAACGGCCGTTTTCCACCGCACCCTTCAAGGAAAGCGGGCTCGCAACATTTCAATGTCCGTCCTTCCCAACCGGGTCCCACTGCAGGCATTTCTGGGTGCTCACGCCTTGTGACGTAGGGCCTTAAGGTCCCTAGTGTGGCTTGTTCTTTATATTTTTTAAATTTCAAAGGAGACTACCGAGGGCTTCCTTTATTTCTCCAAGCGCCTGAGCTCCTCTAGCGGATCTCGATCTTCCTTCCTCCCATAGTCGGAAGGGACGCTATTTCTTGTGAGCCATAACTAGGAATACGATTCTTCCGACAAGGACGATATCATGCTCGGGTGGCATTGACCACCCCCCGACACCCGAGGTTAGTTCTGCTTTCTGTGATAACCTGCAGAAGGCCGAACATTTCGATTTTCGCATTATTCTCACGCATCCCGTGCCCCACCACCTTAACAGTCAAGATAATGTCGTAGCTCGCAGCGAATGTCCGCTTGCCCCACGTGAAATGATAAACTGACATTCCAGTCCATCTCCACTCAGGTCTACGTGTTCCACCGCTTCTCGAGGCCCTCGCTTCTCCTTCCACCACGGAGTCTTCCATTAGGCTTACCGCAACCACCCTACTAGGGGAGAGATTTGGGTCCAAATGGGGCACTGGGTTCTAAAGCCTTAGAGTGCGAACGGAAAATCAAGCTCCATCGGAAAGATCGCCGCTTTGGCCAAGGTTCAAATGGGGGCGTCTCCGACTTCGCTTCAGCTCTAGCGGGCGCGAAGCCGTCATGGCCGAAGCCGGTCACGAGCTCTCCGCCCTTTCTAAGCTCAAAGGCAAAAATCTCGACGGAGCCACGAGCAACCGCCGCGTTATGCCATACTGCCGAATCCGCCGGAGAGCTAGTTTTCGCCACCTCCTCGCGGTGGAAGAGTCAAGAGAAAACTGAAATCAAAAGTCAAGAAGATGAGGACTCTTTCGCTTCAATGTTGAACTGGCCGCAGTGCGATTCGTCTGCCCTAAGGATTCCCACCTCGGGAGGTCGAGTGCCGCCTGACGAGGCTCGCTCTATCCTTTCGCGGGTCGCTTAAGTCCCTTCGTGATCTCGATAGTGTCTGCTGTGTCGATCCTGCGGTTTGATGTTGACTTCATGTTTGATGTGCAGGTAGCCACTCATTTGAAGGGTCTGGCCGATAAGGCCAAACTAAACGAAAAGCATGTAAAAATCGCCTGATGAGAAGGCGGCGGCCTCTTTCTTCTCGAAAGCTAATCGAGTCGCACGAATCGGGCTAGCCAGAGGATCAAGAGGTGGAGAGACGAACCGACCTAAAGCATACCGCGGGCCATGCCAGTTCCGCTGAAAGTAGAGAGGATGAAGTTCAAGAGCTCATGGCGGCCAAGCGCAAGCTTCTGGCGTCCAGATGAGCTCCATGTCATACAATGATCTGGATCGAGACCCGGACGGGCCGCGGGCCCCAAGCACGAGCTTCAAACTGCTAGTGATGAGCTCGTCACATCCCGGTGAGCCGCTGGAGTCTCAAGATGAGTCAAGGCGGCACCAATGGCGACCAGATAAAGTAGCACAATAGTCGTACTGCGTATGGCAGCCTCCGAGGCTAGGGGCTGCCGCTGCATTACCCACAGGTCGTGAGGCCTCCGAGGTCAGAATCTCTACGGAGAGGTCGAATGAGGAGTGTCGCGATTGTATGATCTTCACCCGCAAATATCCTCGTCAGCTTCGTATGGATGATACATACTACTGGCGACCGCCGTTGCTCGCGAGCCTCTCGTGTCCTCTCGCTTCGCCAGGCTGTCGTTAACGCCCACCCGCACTCGACTTCAACTTCGATTCCCAAGTGACGAGGAGGCGTGAGGGGTCTTTCTCTCAAATTATTCAAGAACGGACACCCCGCCAGTTCACCCCCTTTCATCGCTCGCTCCCGCCGACGCCTAGGCTCTCAGATCATTTCCGCCCCGCCCGATATCGACTTTTATATTTTTCTTTTATGTACACTCGCTTTGCTCGCCCGGCCCAGACATATGTAGCTCTCCTTTAATAAATATTCATTTTTTATCGCCCGCGCTCTCATTGTAGTATTTTCGTTTTCTTCATGAATTGTATTACTGGCTAAGCGGTCTCGAAGCCGGTGCAATTAGTTTCGCAAACCGCGGTTACGAGGCTTCGTGGGCTAATTTCACGAAGTTGACCGATTCCTGGGTTATATGTATAGGGCTGAGCTCGCCAAATTGAACCGCTAGTCTTCATCGATCGCCTCCCGCATGTGCCGAATCGGATTTGCTACGTAGCGGCGAGCTCGCTGACTGAAGCGATTCCATCACCGATTTGCATGAGTCAGATTCCTTAGGGTCGCATGACCTATTGCAGCTTGTCACCAGCCACGATCTCGTCTACCGACCAGATGAGTTGAAATCGTGATTCCTTAGGCCGCATGACCTATTCGCGCAGAGCTCGCTTCAACTCAGCCACCGACTCATCGGGTCACCGGCACGAGTCAATCAGATTCCCAGCCGCATGACCTATTAGCGTGAGCCCGCCACCTTGAGCTAGCTGATCTCCGTCATCGACGCATGAGCTGAACGGCATTCCATAGGTCGCATGACCTATTTTTTCGCGAAGGCCGCCTTGAGCTACCGATCTCGTCTACGATTTCAGATGAGTCGAATCAGATTCTTAGTTGTATGACCTATTTTCGCGTGAAACTCGTCAATGTAGGATTGTCAGCGGAGTCCTCGTCTATGGAATCGCCGGGCCGAGCTCGGGCTCCATGTAGACCGCCGATAAGCTCGCCGCGTGACGCTAGGCGTAGCTCAGCCCATGAGAACTACTAGGAAGAGCTCACCCCATGTAGACCGCCGAAGAGCCGCGCTGCGCATACCGCGTAGCTCATCTATGGAATCGCCGAAGAGCTCGCCAGAACGGCTGAGTTACTTCGCCACGCAACAAGCCAAGGTAGCTCGCCGAGCGAAGCCATTGCTGGGCTCGCCGTGTGGGCCGAGTGGCGTGAGAAAGAGTGGCGACGTAGCCGAGTGGCGATGTAATCGAGTGGCGATGAAGCCGAGTGGTGATGTAGCCGAGTGACGATGAAGCCGAGTGGCGATGTAGCCGAGTGGCGATGTAGCCGAGTGGAGATGTAGCCGAGTGGCGAGTGGCTATGCAACCCGAGCGGCGATGTAGCCCGAAATGATCCGACTCCCCGTAGCGTGACCTCGTGCAGAGCGGACGAACTCGCAGTTATCGCCAGCCCGGCGCCAGGGCCGAGCGGCGATGTACTCGAAATGATTCGACCGTAGTGTGACCTGCGCGCAGTGTACGAACTCGTCAAAGTGAGCCGCGACCGCGCTGTGGCAGTATGGCGTAGCCGAGTGGCGATAACCGAGCCGACCGACTCCTCGTGCAAGCAGGACTCAGGCGCAGGTATTTAACTCGCCAAAGTGAGCCGGGCCCGCGCTGCGCGACCGCTTCGATTGAATCGCCGCGCGACCATTCGACCGATTTTCGAAAGGTGCAAACGCCTTTAATGATGATCGACGGAGAATTTGAACGCTCAGTGACTTTTGTGCTTTCGCCTTCTTATAAATGGCGCTTCATTGTCAGGGGGCTTATACTTTGTATATTTTATTTTCCGCGCGCAGAACCGAATCCGGGTGAGATGAATCGTCGAAGTCCGGTCGGCTCTCGCCGGTGGGATCCTTCGAAGACTGGGATCGCCATACTGCTCTTCTACATGTGGGAGTTGTGTTTTTCCCTAGTCTCCCCTTTATGGGAGTCATGTTATTCCCTAGCTTCGTGCTAGGGAATGCGTCCGGAGAGGGCGATGCATTTCTTGCGTCGCCTTCTCCATTTTCTGTTCTTCTTTCTCTTCCTTCCTCCTTTCTCCTTCTCCTTCTTTTTCATCTTTTCTTCCACATCTCATTCTCCCCTTTTTTGTTTCTTCTCGCATTAAACCTACTTCCATCCCTTTTCTTCTTCTCCCTCTTTCCGCTCTTTCTTTTCCTTCTCCTTCTTTTCATTCTCTTTCTCCTTGCCCTTTTTTTTTTTTTTTTTAAAGTGAACCTGGCTTGCACCGATCAGAATCGATGACATCACCGATTGTAACCGAATGTAATCTCGATTGGAATAAAAGTGACTTTTATGTCTATGAAACTTTCATTACAGTATTTTTTCGTGTCTTATATATTTGAACTGCTTCAGATGTGTCTAACTAAATAACTGAACGCCAACTGCTACATAAGAATCGATAAGGCTCTCTGCTATTACAACCATGCCTACCGGTAAAAACGCTAAGATGTTCCGTATTCCATGTATGTTGTAAGATTTTTCCTTCCTCTGTTTGGAGCTCATAATTGCCCTGTCTGACGACTCGAGATACGACGTAAGGGCCTTCCCAGTTAGGGGCCCCGCTTCTCAGACCTGCCTCGCCGGCAAGAGCTTCTTTAAGACTTAACTACCCTAGCATGCAGCTTCTAGGCTCGACTTTTGATTGTAGTACCGCCGTCTTCCTTGATAGTGTCCTCTGCTCTTAGACTTGTCAGCCATCTAGAGATCTAAATTTGACTTAAGAGTCATTATGTTCCACTGATGCAACTCATCCCGGGACTTTATTCCTCACCTCAACTGGCTATCGCTTCGCCAAAGGCAGGCAAATGGGGTTTCCCGGCCACGACTTCTGCGGTCGCCCTCAGAGGCCCATAATAATTCCTGGGAGATATTCTACCCACCTTTAAGGTCTTCTAATTTGGTTTTCAAGGCGCTTAAGTGGTTTTGATAAGGACTTTGCCCGTCCGTTGATCGCAGTGTGCTCTAGATGAGTAATAATTTTAATTCCGAGCTCCTGGCATTTAAATCTCCGACCCTGGCGTGTCGAACCTGCTTCCGCTGTCCGATACCAAAGGCCTGAATACCAAACTGATACGATGGCTCGCCACACAAAATCGCTGCATCTTCTCGCCTGTACCCAGGCGCGCCCGACTTCCGCCCACTCGTGAAGTAATCCACCAACGATTATGAACAGACTCATCTCTACCAATGGGTGGGTCCCGCATGTCCAAACCCCATCATTGAATCGCCAGGGGCTTGTGATCGACGCATGGGCCCATGAGGCGATTTTCGCGTGCTCCCGTGTACTCGTGATTTCGACTAGGTCATTGCATCTTGAGTATTGCAGCCGCAGCACCCCCGCCTCAAGACTTTTCCCGCGAATGCCCGAGTCCGATGAGACCCCATATGCCCTCGTACTTCTTCAAAGACGCATCTGGCCTCTCCTCACTCTTATTTTGTACCCGCCTTTCGGTCGTCTCGTAGGCTCGCTCATAATATAATCCCAAACGGGCTCCATCCAAGTTACCGACTGACCAAACACCACCCGCCTAGAGATCATCGAGGGTTCCGCCATATTCAATATGTCACTGCCGAGGTCTTCTCTGCGGAGGTCAGGCCAACTTCGCCAAGGAGCCTACTGAGTTCTCCGCTCCCGGGACATGTCACCTAAACCAACACGAATTTTTAATATGTCACGAACTTTCAGAGGTATAGAATCATCCTTTCACTTTGGTCCTCAGAGGGTATCTTCTATTTGCATGGACCACCACCTAGAGTCACCATGCACCCCAAATGGGTCGACTTCTAATGAACGTGGGCGAGGCTTGAGTTCCCTATGACCCGCCTCACACTCCCGCTCGTTGTTGGAAGTATAAAATCCAAATCTGAGTGCGTATTCGATATCTATTCCCTCCGGAGAGGTCAAGATTAGACCCGCCTCCGCCCCTCGCTGTCAGGTTCCATCCACAGAGCGCTCTGACGGGGAGGTCATTCATCGCTGAGCTGCCTCACTGCTCAACAGGTGAATTCCATGACGAAGTCGCCAAGACTCGCCCTTTATTGCAAGGTTTGTATCTGATGTCGAACTCGCTCAGCTCTATGGTCCATTTCATCAATCTTCCGGAGACTTCTGGTTTATGTAACACTTGCTTCATCGGGTATTCCGTTAGGACTTCTGTGGTGTGAGCCTAGAAGTAAGGGCGAAGTTTACGGGCTGCGGTTACCAAGGCCAAAATTAATTTTTCAATCCTTGGGTATCTCTCCTCTGCTCCTCTTAAAGCCCTACGCAATAGTAACCGGATTTCTGCACTGCCTTGTCTCTCGACGAGGACCGTGGCCGGGGTCGAGAAGTCTCAAACTCCGCCAGAGCAAGCCGAGGAGCTCTTCAACTAGGGCTTACCAGAATGGGTGGAGAGCTTAAATATGTTTTTAAAGCCGAGAATGCTTCTTCAAGACTTAATATCCCATCGAATGCCTTCTTTAGGACTCGAAGAAAGGTCACATTTGTCACTGGCCTCGCTACGAACCCGCCAGTGGCGCTAATCCTCCGCCGCGCCGAACTCTTTATACTTGATGGCGATGGCATGTCGAAAGCACGCCTTTATCTTGTCCGATTTGTTTCAATTCCTGCGGTTGACTATGAAACCAGAATTTCCTTACCGATACGTCAAGGCGTGATGAAGGATTCAGCCATGTCAGAAGTTTCTCAAGATCCGAAAAGCCTTGATAGATGAGCTACGTGGAGCTCATTATGATGGATTTTACCAAAGATGTCATCTTATGTATACTTCCATAGTTTGCGGCCTAACCGGGTTGAAACATCCGACTCACCAATCTCTGATATGTAGCTCCTGCGTTTTTGAGCCCAAATGGCATCACACGATAGCAGTAGGTTCCCTGCGCTGTGACGAACGAGGTCTTTTCTTGGTCGCCTGGGTCCATACTGATCTGGTTGTAGCCGGAGAAGGCATCCATAAAACTGAGGAGTTGATGGCCCGCAGTGGCATCTACGATGAGGTCGATTCGCGGCAGAGGGAAACTGTCCTTTGGGCATGCTTTGTTGATGTCAGTGAAGTCGATGCATAGTCGCCATCACGCTTGCCTTTTCGACGAAGTACGAGGTCAAGAAGCCACTCGTGGTATTCTACCTCCCGACGCTCTCAAGCCTCAAGGAGTTTGCTGACTTCACTACTACAAAATTTTACATCTATGACGCTTCATTAAATGACGCTTTAAAAAAGTGTCATTACATTAAATATGATTGAATGGACAATGACGCTGAATTTGAAGCGTCATTATCATATCTAATTTTTAAATTTTATGACGCTTATTAAAAGCATCATAGTTGAAAATGTTTTAAAATAACCTCAAACCTAAATACCCATGCAGTTCTGGACTCGACAAATCCCTAAAATTTGAAGGCCTTTGAACATTTGGGAGAAAAGTAGGTGGAAATTAGAAAGTTTCGAAGTATTTCTACCGTATGACGAGAGGGTCATTAGAGAAGAGAAAACTTGACGTACATTTCGGGGTCGCTTCGCAATGGAATTTCTGACCGATGAAATTAGTAACAAAGCAGAATCTGCTGATTCAGATGATAAGCTTTATCTGGGAAGCCTTGACCTTATGGTGAATCTAAGCCACCCTAAGGTGCGCCCAATTGAGGTACCCATCTCTTTCTTCAATCCAAGGTCGCTCACAATCATCTCTGTGGTCCCACCCAGGCCCAGTGGTAAAGCCAAGAAATGTAAGAGGGATCGTTTAAAATTTTTCCTTTTTTTTGGTTGATGGTAAATTACTGGAAAATAGAAGAAAATCTGACTCGCCTTCGCCAGACGAGTGATTAAACTGCTCTGGGAGGCAAGGAAGGCCACTCCAAGATCACCCGCTGACTAGCTCGGGGTCTTCACTGGGTGCAATCATCATGACTTTCTATATGATTATAATGTTAGACCTACGATACAATGGCTATGTTATTCATGTTGAAATTACTTGGCCTACTATGTGGGTTTATCACTTTTTTCCTTCCGTCCCTCAGAACTTGATAAAATGAGCGCTTTTATTTTGATTTTATTTTTAGGTTCTTTCCTCACAGGATAGAGTCACTTATTTTGAATACCTCACCGTCGTTTTGCTCCTTAAGGCTATAGGCTTCAGGATGTCACCATGTTTGAAGCTCGTTGATCGCCAAGATATCAGAAGAGAAGAGAGAACTTGAATCTTCCAATTGTACCTAACACCTACCGCTATAAGATTTCACCATTTTTCTACGTTTCTATCAACAATCAACGATAGAAAAATAGAAAATATAGAGCTTCTTTTTCCCCTTTAGTTTACCTTTTCCCGAAGCAAATTCAGAACTCAAATTTAAAATGAAATTCACAAATTTGTTACTTTGAGACAATGAAAATAAAAATAACAAATCTGAGTCGTAACCAATTACCATATGCATGCTTCTTCTGGTTATTATGATTGTGGTTCTTTACATGAGAAATCCGCTAAAATGTTTCGGGGTGCTTGATGTTTTTAGCTTCTGCAGTTTAAGGACTGGGCTATAAACTTGGAGGAATCATTTTTATTAGTCCGTTCTTATCTCAATGGAGTATTATAATAGTAAGCAAGACATTACTTGATGGTATCAATAAACCGATGAAGCATCACCTACAAGTTAGTTGAACTTTAAGCACATAGTCAGTTTCACTCATTGCCAAGTTTAGCCTCCTCATAAGTATTGCTTAAAATTGATATTACTAAAATCTGACACCTTTTCTTTTGTATTGCATAGATCAAAGTGGAAGGTATCCACCATTGAAGTTGAGGTTAGTTTAACAACCTAATTTGCTCCCAAGTTGAGCTGAATTTGTTACTTCCCTCCTCCTAGTCTTGAAACTCTTTCAACTCCCCTAACACATGTATTATTTTATTTATCTTTTTTTTTTCAACACATGTATTATTTTATTTATCTTTTTTTTTTTTTAGAAAGCATGGTAGGATCTTTTTGGATCTATTTCATCTCTACGAATGTAAAGAGTCAAAATAGGACTTGGATGTTTACCCTCGAGCTCGTTGTTGATGGTACTTTAAAGCAGAATCTCTTGGGGTGGGGAGGCATTGTCGGCATTTCGTCATTGGAATTATGGTGTGTTTATGCTTTTCCCTTTTTTTTTTTTTTTTTTTTTCAGATAAAATTTAGAAAAGAAGAATGTGGAAAAAATTATTTTTCCCGGACAAAGATCTGGAAAAATTATATGCAACATGGACAGTAATCATTTTGGTTTTAATGTGTAAATATCTCTATTATGAAAGGCTTTCTAGCTTGAGATGCTTTGTTGATTTTTTCGAAATCCCATGTGACCGCTCAAAATCAAGACACTGCTTTCGCTTAAAATGCTAAAGCATCTTTAGTAATTTTGGCTGTGAGACATGAGATTAAATATATATCATAATTCACTACACAAATTTATGAAATGGGGGTATTAAGTCAAGAAAACTATTAAATTCTCTTCATTTGAATATTTCACTTTTTGGATATGTTAAATTTCAATGTATTTGTGACATGACAGTCTAGTGTTAAAGTTAGTGATTGCAGCAGAGGTGGACCACTGGTGGATCCACACAAGGCTTAGGGGGGCAAAACACAACCCCACCTAACCCCCCTTCCTCCCAAATTTTGAAAAAGTCGTTGTACAAATCAGGTTTCTTCAGTGATTGTGAGTAATCTAAAATAAGAGGCTCTTCTCTAGGTGGGATTGGGGATCAATGGACTGTGACATTTCTCTTAAATTGAGCAAAGCTGAGAGCTTTGTTTATGTCTCAAGGTTCCTTTCTATTTCATTTTCTTGTTCTCTATCTCACCAATTCTACGAAGTGGGTTCTGATCACAAGGTGACTAATTGCTGAATTAAATGATGTCTCATGAGTATTTGAGGGTTATATATTACTTTTTAAAATACCTATTTCATGTTTTCATGTTTCCCTCCATTGCTTTCTTTAAGTCACTAGTCATTCTTGACTTTTTTTTTTTTTTTGACGTGGGTTCTTCTAAAATTGTGCCTAATTTCCGAATTAGCTCAGATTTATCTTACTATTTTGATTGATTTTTTTTCTTTTTTTTTTTCAAATTTAATGATGAATTCTTGTGTAACTAGTCACAATAATAGATTGAACTCACTTATCCCCGATTCTGTAGCCGGATAAATCTCTTCCATTTTCAAACATAGATAAGTGGCTGGCATTTTCTTTATTTTGTTTTTACCGTAGTCTATTCTTCAAGGGTTAACTAGATATGCTCAGCCCGAACATTTTTAGGAAAATATCAACATGGATAGGAAATGATGGTGGAAATTATGGACAATTGGACACAATTCAACAACAATTGAGCCCATTTATTGGTGAAGTTGACAACATATATTCCACACAACTAAAGACCATGTGTGGAGGAATAGGTCTAGGCATGGGAATTGTCGGAAAGTTGTACATGAGAAAGAGACATGGTGGTGAGCATGCAAGGCTACTATCATATGTTCAGGAGTTCCTTTCCAAGAGTTCTATATTCATCGCTTGTAGGACTCATGTAGTGACCATTTAATGGGGCTCCAACCCTCAAGTTTATGATCGTTAATAGTTCTAGACAATGATGAAATTATGGCAGGTTATGGGATCTTTGATTGTTCTTCTCTATAAATGTCATATAGAGTTCCTAAAGCATAAGGAGAAATCCAAACAAGCATGTGAGTGAACTCACAATTTTCTATTCATGGAGTACTAGAAAGGAATCAAGATGTATATTCGGCATGTCATTATTACATACAAAATTATGGAAACTCCATAACATGGTACCACTGATCTTGTTTAGACTAGGATGACATTGTCATCAAGTATCTTCTAGACACATACACTTGTTTCAAAGAATGAATGTGTTTTCAAATATCAAAATTTAATTATATATATATATATAAAATTTAATTTGTATTATCCTCGAAATCTCAAACCTTGATTGATCATTCTTAATTCTACCGTTGATCTCAAATTTTGGGGATAAAGATCCCTGGTTCTATAACTATTCTAGTATTTTAAACTCCGTGCAAAATTTTTTAAAATACTTCTATGGGATTGTCTCCTGTACTCAAAAATTTCCGAAGGAATACATTAAAGCAAAGTTGATGTGCCAGAGTAGGTGATGTTATGCTTAACAAAGAGTTCTATTAATCTAATTTAAAAAATAAAAACGATGATTATTTTTTTTCTCACCAAGTCAAGCTTCTCAGATCATCTATAATATAAACACTCAAAACTTTGATGTATAGTATTAATTTTCTACATTTAGGTTGGTCAATTCCTTTGATTTGCTGTCACCTTATATGATACTAAACTTACATAAATTCCAAGATAAGGCAAGGAAAAATTAATTACTTTTGCTATTTGTCCCTAATGATATTATCCATCTACCAACGTAAGAAAAATTCTTTATAATTAGACATATTTTAAAATTATTTTCTAAGAAAAATTATTTTCTCATGGTTTTATCTGGAAAATATAAAAGAAAATCAAATATAATCAAAATTCTTTATAATTAGACATATTTTAAAAATTTCTTAGCCGTTATATATAAAGAGAAATCCTTATTTAAAATTTAAAATTTACACTTTAAACCTATTTTTTATTTTTCTGTATTTTTTATTTTTCCGTTTTTTCTCTCTATTTTCTTTCCTTATGCTCTTCTCACTCTTCTTTACTCTCATGGAAATGTTACTGACCTTGGCTAGCTTTATGATCTCTTTGTCCAGCTTAAGGTTAACCCAGAGTTAATCTCATGGGGTTAGTGCTCTGTTTTTTTTAAATTATTTTTTTTATTTTATTTTATGAAGTAATTCATTTGACATTTTTTTCGGGTTTTCAAACTCATGGAGAGCAAGGTTTTTCCTTTTCTATTCTCGTTTTTTTTTTTTACATTTTTCTATACTTAAATCTCAAGGGATTTATGAGTTTCTGTTTTTTTAACTCGTTTCTGACTGTGGAAAATGGTTACCAAGCCATGGGGTTTCTAAATTGATTTCTACATTTTTGTGATGAATGTTAACTTCGAAAGGGCACAAGTGTTTCCTATGGTCTATTATATGGTTTTTGGTTTTGATATGGTCGATCTCTACGGGTTTAGTGTTTGAGATTGCTAATTGAAATTTTTGATTTGGAAAATAGTTAATCTTATGGTGGATATTACTTCTAAGTTTGTAGTCGTCAAGGGTTCTTTATAACCACATACTTATCTTCTCTAGGAACGAGTATCTTTCAAGATGTGATGCCTTGAAAGACGAGATGTTAGGTCTAGTTTTAATGTCTTTTTTCTCTGCTCCATTACCTAACAGATGAAAGAATATATTTAACTTCTATCCTCGCAATGTACACAATATACTGCATGAGAAATATGGTTCAAGGGCTATGTAAATAAATAGAATATTCTCTTCTAAATAATTTATTTTATTATGATAATTTATTTTTTCCATATTTTAGGTCACAATGTATGCAACATAGAAAGTATCAAGCTGCTTCTTTAGCAGTTCCAACAGCACCAAAGATGGTACATTAACCTATGGTGGAACTATATATATTGTTCCTGCTTGTTTTGTTAGTATTCTTCTAAATTGCAAGAAGGAAGTTTTATAACACTACCAAGGTAATAGAGAACTTCATAAAAGAAATTAACAATCTTTATAATTTGATTATATTAAGCTCGAGTATTTCCCTATTTGGTAATCCATATATTATATTTCAGGTAAATACTCAAACTTCAATGATGCTTGGTGAAGAAGAATGAAGTCAAGACTAGCCATTTCTATTAAATGATCACGAGGGCCTCGAGATGATTAATGACACCTCCGTCATGTGTGTTTTCATTTTCTCATTTTCTATTAGAAACATGTGAAATGCAGGTGAGATCTAATCTTCTACTTTAAGATTTTTCTTTCTCTAGCAGACTTGCCTTCTATTGAAGATCCTGACATAGCATTTTTGTAATTTAACTTCGATCCTATGAGAATTTTTTATTATTCTTCTTCCACTTGTGGTGGTCTGCTTTATATATGAGGATGTGAGAGTAGGATAGTGTTTCCATGTTTGATTTATGCTACATGAGGTCTCACATTGGAGCTTGTTTTTTTTTTTTTCATATTCCTTTTGAGCTAGCTCTGAATCTAAAAGGTGTGATATGGTATCCACTACCCAATTCCCATATGAGTTTTCTTTGACAGCTTTTCTTTTCTCGCATTAAAATCTTACGATTAGATGAAATCCCATGTATTTCCATTTCACTTCCTCAAATTCCTTTTTCTAGCCTACGATTTCCTTAATCGGGTCAGAGCTTGATATTCTTTTCTCAATTTTAATACGCAAATACAACTATTCCGACTATGATTCTACTAGTAAGGTAGGTTTCTACTTCTCTTGGATATGCTTAATCCCACCCTTGCTAACCATTGAGTCTAAAATGGCCAAACTATTATTTCCAATCCAGTAATCGTAATAATACTGATAATTAAAAAAACTACTCTAGTCAAGAGAATTGACAAACCAAAAGTTAAGGGATCTAAAATGTAACAACTATTATTTCACATTATGATCTCTCTCTGCTTTGACTTCTTCCTTGTCCACAGATCTCGAATCTTATCTTCTTCAAATGATTTTAATTTAATGCCTTTAGTTCGTTGTTCTCTCTATTTCACCAAAGCATTGTGTTTTCTTTCTTTGCTAGGAGTACGAATAATTAGTCCAAGGATATGCTATTAGAGGGTTAACTTTAAGAACATGAACTATTTTATTTTTACATTTGATTTCCTTTTACTTCTTAGAGAGGGTGTTGGAATTCTTTGAAGAGATATCCTCCTAATTTGGAAATGTAGTGAGTTTTAAAAGAACTGAATTCAGGAAGGATTGAAGAAATTTAACATCTTGTTTGTCTTAATCTATTATTGAGTTGATTTCTTGATTTTTATCTTCTTTTTTTTTTCGCTGCAATATTCTAGATCATACTCCAAAAAAGAAATAAACAAAATAAGAACTCCTGGGATTAAAAGGAAATGACTCATGTTAATTTGTGGAATAGAAATCTAGCCCAAGTATCTAATGATTAGACTTATCTCATTATGCTAGATACTGCATGTATGATTTACTTCGCCATAAATGAAAAGAAAAAGAAAATATTTCTATTTTTATCTCATCTAATTTCAATCTTTCTCAAGAAGATATGTCTGATCTCAACGCTCCACCACTCCCGCTGCCTCCACCCAAACTTCTCTCCTCATATGACTTATTTTTTAATTTTGTTTGTCAAAACCCAAATACCCAAACAAGTAATTTTCTATCATGTTTTATTATTTCATTCTTCTAATTAGATTTCAAAACTAAAGTTCTCTTCTTACCATGTAGGCAGTGATATGACAACTATGGAGATGAGCAATTTGATCAGATTGGTTAACAAGTAAGTTCAATTTATCTGTTTCAAGTGGTAATTCATATTTTTGTTTTGAAAAAAATGGAGTTATGCTAGTGGGTGTTTTGTGATTCAAGGAACAAGAAGATCCTATATGGTCACTTTCATCTCTTTACTGTATTAATATCTAATTAGTCCCCAAAAATTTTTATTTTCTAAAAAGAATAGCCCCACCCACTTTTATAATGTGCCTTCATGTTTTCTCGCAACTCGATTCGCTATGGACAACTTTGTTTCTTAGCCCATGTCCTTGAAACTCCACTAGGTATCATAATATATTATCAGACTCATTAATAACATCCGCACTATCATAACAAGTTTTATTTTATGTTTTCTCTTTCATTTGATACACATTATTCTAGATAAGGTGATAAATGAGACTCTCTCTCAATGGCAATAAAAGGGGATAAAAGGGGATGGGCACCTATGTAAGAGCAAGGATAACACCCCGTCTGCAAGATCCACTCATATATCATGGAGTCATGTGGTATTTTCCACTCATCCCACGATTCAAGAGAATGTTTCATTTCTCAAAATTTCCAAAAGATCTCACTTGGCATGCACAAGAAAAAGAGTTTGATGGGAAGTTGTGTCATCCATCAGATTCCCCATCATGGAAGTTAATTGATCACAAATAGGCAGATTTTGGGTGGGAGAGTCTATAAATCTTAGACTTGCCATTTCAACCCGATGGTATAAATCCCCATAGTTTCTTAAGTAGTAGGCATAGTCATAGTCTTCGTTATAATGATAATTTATAATCTTCCTCCATGGTTATGCATGAAGAGAAAATTCTATGTCATATCCTCGTTGATATTAGTCCACGGCTAAACCCGGCAATAACATAGATGTTTATTTGGCACCTTAATAGAAGATCTCAAACTTTTGTGAGGTGGGATTGGAAGCTTTGATGCATATCAACAAGAATTCTTTTGCATTGAAGGCTGTTTTATTATGGAAAATTAGTGATTTCTAGCATACGATAACAAGTCATCAAAATGAAGTGTTAGACAATCAGATCATATTTTACATATGGTGAGAGAGAACTTCATTCTTTATTTAGGTTATCTACTTAGTTACATTATAGTTTTCATTTTATAATATATTTATGCATGTCAGTCATTCATAACTTTTTTAGTGATTTTTGAATTTCAATTTGGCATTTTTATAAGAAGCATGGTTGATGGAAAGATGAAAGAACGGTTTGCTGTTAACCCTACACTGGGTTTCTAAAGTTGGAATGGGAGAAGCAACAAAGGAAAATAAGTCAACGAAGGAATCCTATAATTCTTGTTATTGTGAAGCACTTTGTTATTTTTCAAATATTAATAATGTATATAATGTTGGGTCAACCTTTTTGTTTTATGTCATTCTCTTTTTTTTCACAGGTCGGGCCAGATCTTACAAGTTATCATTCAGGAGTTCTTTCCCAAGAAGGTATTATTCTAATTTGAGTTCAATGTTCATTTAATACCTTGAAAGTTAATACACTAGCACTCATCAAAAAATAATAAATGGTCTTACTCTAGTTGGTACTCTATAAAAGTTTTTTGCTTGGTTCTCTATATCTAAACTTAATTTCCACATTCAACAAAAGAAATGCATGGACTCATGTGGTGCTTTGATGGCTTAGCACTCTCCCTATAGAAAGATCCTCCACTACCAACAAATTAAAGAATATTTTGTACAACCACCCATAGAATCTAAGTGAAACTTGTCGGGAATATTTGTTGTAATTAATAATGTATATATAGATAGCTTTGTAGCCTTATCCATATGACTTTGATATTTTTTCTCCTCTATATTACTTTCATATTATGTGTACATTTTCAATAATTATATTGTTATATCGTGATTTATAACCAATAAAATTACTAAAATAGGGATTTTTAATGTGATAAAATGATGACACTAATGAGTGTCATGATTCTAAAACAAAACATATAAAATCAATGACACTCAAATAAGTGTCACAGTTAAGTTTTTAATTGAAATATTATGAGTAGATAATGACTTTTAAATGAATGTCATGCTTTGATTCACAAAGATGACGCCTAAATAAGCGCCATTGTGTGTAAACCTATAATGACAAGCCGAGATCATGACGCCAGTGGAAGCGCCATTGTAACTCTTCAACGACACAGCGTGTCATTGATTAACTTTTTCCTCAGAGTGCTTCCTCGCTGATGGCTTTTGTCTTTCTCGCGCCGAAGCCCTCCTCTTTGTTCGATTGCTTGAAGTGACGGGCTGACGCTCAGCCCGTGGAATGATTATCGTGAGGATCAATCCTCCTATATCCGCCCCGCTTCCACGCCAAGACGCTTTTGTTTTGTTTTAAAATGGATAAGGGGTTTTCGAGGTCTTCCGATAGCTCGATCCAATGTGCGATGCTCCGGTCGCCATCTAGTAATACGGCCCTAGTTCTTCCGATGGCTCCTGCCCGTGATCACCTCGCCGCGATGTCGAGCTCATCCAGTATATGTCGTCAATTACCTTTTGTTTCATGGATGCCGAGTAGCATTCCCCGCCACCCGTCAAGTCTCCCCGACCATCCTACCCGCTTATAGTAGGGAACTTGGATCATCATATGAGGCGCGGAGTGTGGGACGGGGTTTTCACGCATTGGAGAGGGTCATTCCGCCAAGAACATGTTGTAAGCAGACGCGTTTACGACGAGGAACCTTAAGCCACGGCCGTGGCCTGGTAATGGGATCTCCCAAGGTGAGCACTAGTCAGATTGGAAGGCCAGGTAGTACCTTTTCCCCGTAAAACCTCGTATGAGCATTGACGGTTCAAGTTTCTCCTTCCGATGTCTATTTTATCAAGGCCGACTTAAAGATGATGTCACCAACTCCCGTTGTCACTAAGACCCGATGAACTGGCCCCGCTGGCCACTACCACGCATCGACCAAGGTCGTCGAGGTGCTGGAGCATCCTCCAAGTCCGAATCGTAGAAAGTGATCTACGCCAGTCGCGGGTAGTTTAGGACATCGCTTGTATGTCCGCTACCGCTGGACCCGATGTCGCTGCGAAAATTCCACGTGTCAGCTGAGACTCTCCTCCTCCTCAAATCCTCCCGAGATTGGCCCGGATTTCACCAAGAGGTCGCTTGTCAGGTCGTCATCCCGTCGAGGTGGTCACGGGCGAGCCCGGCCCGAGCTTGACCATGGACCCGATTTTTCGTGGGATATAAAAGCGCTTCGAGGTATCCACGTCATCAAGTACTCTATTTCTCTCGAGTTGTATGCACAGTCCGTGCGATGTCCGTAGGGGTCCCTATGGAACCTGGTACTTGGAGTTGTCTCGCTATGTGGTCTCACTTCATCCGAGTTAACCACCTGTGTGAATTGTCTTCGCTTTCTGCATTTCCGCGTGACTTGCGGACACCGAGGCCGTCGTAAAGGGCGAGTCGGGCGACAACGCCGCCGTTTCGACCGCTGCGGACCTGCACGATCTCGAGGTCGCACGCCTTTGGGATCGCCATTTTTCTTTCGAGATCCTTCCCCGGGTCATTTGTCTGGGGCTTCGTCCCGCTGCCGCCTGCCTCGCTTTTCTTTATGAGTGGAAGAGCTCTCTTCGATATGAGGGCTTCTTCACCGTTAATATATTTCTCTGCTTTTGCGAGCACCTTCGCAATGCTTACTGGGGATTCTGATATGGAAACATTAAGTCTTTCGACTTAATCCCTAAAACCAGCCATGAATGCGTGATCGCAAACTTCGCCGTATGTCCACCTTTAGAGACTCGACATCAACCGCCGGACATAAGACCCAGTTTTCGCACTCGTTGATAGTCGCAGATGGTAACTTGGCTTTCTCGTACGCTCGGGCTCCAATGAAGTGAGAGACCTAATGCAATGGATAAATCCCGAATGAGGAGATCGATCACTGGGAGTCTATCAACCATGCCAAGGCCGGGCCTTTCAGGTGATTGCGAAGCTCAAGACGCACCGGGTCTTCGTACCCATGCAGCCCATTTGATTTTGTAAGTGTTGAGATGATCGACTGATCTCTAGCACTCATCCCAATGTGCTTCCACCCGTGGCACTCGAACTCGCTGTAGCGGGGAAGTGGAGCAATTTCATCGCATAGGTGACTCGGGCCATTGCACCAAGGTGTCCATAGTGTCAGGAGCACGTCCTTCACCACTTCCTTCACACTACCGAGTTCTTGCTGGAGGTTCTTGAACCTCTGTTCCCATGAGTGTTCATGCTGAGGGTGACGCAATTCTCCGTTCCCACATGCCTCCCAAGGGTCGCTTCATCGCTTCTCTTCTCCTGGGCTAGATGAAGTCTATGCCCCCAGTACGGCCGATTCGCTTCTGCCAATTTCTTCTTGGGAATATCGACATTATGTCGTCTCTCACTTGGGCACAAAGGTCGCGACCTTCCGAAGCCATTTTCGCGCCCCGGGTAGCCTGGACCGTCTGGTGAGTTATTCCTAATCGCTCCGCCGGGACGCTGGACGTGAGGCGAAGTGCTTCCACCTCGTCTGTCGCTCAGATTGCTTCTAACGCCACGGAGGTTTCGCTGTCTCATGTTGCCAAGGCCGATCCCGCATCTCGAGGATTAGCGCTACCCCGCTGCGGTTCCGTGTCGATACTCATCGCGAATCGAAATCGCTTATATTTATAAAGGAACCGTCGTTCTCTACGCATCGGCGCTAACCGATGATGCTTTTTCAACCTGAATCGGGCCGGAGCGCAAGGCCGTCGCCGACCGGGATGGTCAAGGCCGATGTGCTCGATCGTCTGGTCAAGGTAGGATTTTTGTACCGTTGATCCGTTACAGCTCCTGGACGTGGCAATTCTCCGCAAAAACAAGGAAGAAGGCTTCACGAGGGTCACCACGGTCGCCCGATGCCTCCAAGCCGCTTCTTTCGAGAAAAGCAGACTACTTAGGGCTAATGTGTCGCATATGTTTTCATGAGTACGCTGGCCTAAGAGTGTACCTTCACCGCCTGTGGGTGGCTATGTATCTATAAGATGTCCAAACTGGGCTTGTGATCGTAACTAGGATTGCTCCCATTGATGGGATTTTCTTATCGTAAGACTGATTTGGTGGTAATGGATTTAGAAAGAGCCGGTTTATTTGGGATAATCTTCCTTCCTACTGTGGGGGAGATCCAACTAAGATGATCTCTACATGGTTTTCCTTTCCTTATCGATAAGATTCAGGTTTGACAAGCAGATGATATCTTGTTGGGTTATTCATTTTCAGACAGTGAAATACAATATGATTTGCAGATATGGACCTTCTAATTCATCCAAGATTCTTTTCACCCATGCAGGGTCAGCTTCGCTGGTCGGTACCGAAATGGCAAATGTGGCCCGGGTATCAGGTCAAGGCCACTCTTCGCTTCGTGGAGGGCCTCGCGAGCCCATTTTTCAAACCCTATCAGAACTCATACTATGTAAAGCAATAGGCATGCCTGTCTTAGCCCTTCAAAATTAGTAGAATCAAGGCAACTTGACAATACATGTTTGTTATGAGATTTTTGGCCTTTAAGTATCGATGTACTACTATGTGAATTTAGGGGCTCTTATATCAGAAATGGAGAATAAAAGCAAACTTTTCAAATTATATTTGGATTCTAAATAATTTTTAAAACAAATTTTTAGAAAAGGTAGAATATGGTGTTTGTTGTTTGATTTATTTGGGTTCTAGATAATATTTATGAGATTCAATATGGAATGTCATGCAAGGATGCAATATGCACCGTCGCACGCTGAAAGGCATGAGATCATGAATACCTAAAAAAGGTGAAACTTTCTAGAGTGTTTATTACAAGTCAAAAAAAGTTTCAATAGTTGATATAGGAATCTCTAATTTTATATGATATTGAAATTTAATGGAAGTTTGCTAAGAGTACCAAGGTTATGCTAAATGATAATTAAAAACCAATTATAATAATTAAACTAGTCAAATTTGTGTTAAGTGACGAATATAGTCTCAATTATTAAAAACCATATTAGGTTCTTATCGTGTTCATGTATCGCGGGCCACTCATTAGCTCTAATGATAAGTATGCGCTGACATGTATTTTTATTAAGAGTATGGATGTATGTGGGCCTGGTAGTTATTTTTACTTATTTTCATTGGAACTCAACGAGGTCATCAGGATAAATCAAGCCATGCTGCCATGAATTTGTACAAGCCAGGATTTGGCAGAGCTCCCTGCACAAAGGAGACTCGCCCACTTCATTAGATGCTAAGTCCCTGTGAAAAGGGGACTCAATGGTGTGGTGCCTGCCATCTCGATTAATTCATGAATCTTCCGCGGTTGTCAACACTCCCGGGTTTCATGCCACATAGACACTATTTCAAAATATTCTAATATTTGAAAATATTATAAACTATTTGAAATTTTATTATTAATATATGTTATGCTATATTGTGCAATTTTTTTAATTTTTCAAATTTTTGATATTTCAATATTGTAAATTGTATATGTAATTTATAGTGTTGTAAAATTAGGTATTTTGCATACTGTAATATTGTTATTTTTATTAAATCTGCATACGAGTATATAGAATTGGGTGCTTGAGCTCATGGAATTTGACATGTCAGAGGAACTTGGCCGGAACAGTAGTCGTTGCTTAATTTGTCATGTTATCAAGGCCATAATTTTTTTGAATTTCTACGCCGACAACAGTATCATATATTCAAAGTTAATGATATACTTTTGTTTATTTTAGAAATGGTTTGTAATTTTCAAAATCTATTTCAGACATTTAAATTTTTGTCATGATTCAATATCATGGAAACTCGTTAAATTTTTATAAAATACATGAAACATGTATTAAAATAAAGTACCTTTTAAATCATTTGAACAAATTAATTATGTTTGACATATAATTTAAATTCTGATTTTATGGTTCACATTCCGTATAAATATAAATATGAGCTCTGATAGGCAATGGATGTATGCTAGATTTGATAATGGATGGATAAAGTCTAATTTTATAATGTGGGTCAGTAGTCATAATTTGCAAAAATGCATCCGTAATGTATGGATCTGAAAGATAAAGTGTCCATGTAATCATCACAAGTGTCAAAATAGGAATTATTTAGACGAGGATACTGTTAAAGTGCATATTGGAAGAAATGGATTTGTAGCAAATTATTATCATTGGTATCATCATGGAGAAACCCATGCGCTCTCGTACCAATAGAACAAAAATCTCGCCGAATTGATGCTTGCACACAAAAGAGCATGCAGGAGACATTCAATGCAATGCGCCTATGGTGTATGATGCCGCTGGTCCTCTTTAATTCGATTGAACAGAGAGCTCAATCCCACAACACAACATCTTTTTTTTATATGCTCAAAGCATCAAAGCAAAGAGGTGGAATGGGAACCTCATTGCCATTCTCAATTATCTGCAGTGTCGAGATTGTTGAATATTAAGGCTGAAAACCATATCTCTGAAAGGTGCTATGATGAAATTTGTACATTGATGAAAGAATTGCTTCCGACCGATAATCTAATGACAGATAACTTTTATAGCACAAAGAAGTGTTGGCATGAGGCTCGTCTGCCAGCCTCGAAGATTGATTGTCAGGTGGAGAATAATCAGACTTATAATGCGAAGAAAGTGACCTTGCTGTTGCAAGATTTATTTTCATCCTCGTTTTAAGTGTAAGACCCGAGAAAATCCAATTTTCTCAAAAAGGGCAAAATCGTAATTTCGGTCAAAAATCTGAAATTTATTCTCTACATCTCGGATGATGAAACAAATTTCACTGTTGGAATCGTCTCACGAAATCTAGTTAGCACGACTGGTCACCTAAGACAATGGGATTTGCATCGCTTTTCTCGAGGCACCGGTGCACGTCGAAAAACGATATTTGATGTGAAAAAAATCACATATAACATGTACTCATGTGCCATAAGTTACATGAGTAGAGAAATGATGGAAATGGACGGCCGAGATAGTGACAAATGTCGAAAATCCAAAGCTTAGGGATATAGATGTCATTTTGGGAATTCTTAAGTTAGATAAGACAAAATACCTAATAGTGTTGTCTTCTTCAAAAGGCCACAAAAGGAACAGATCGGGCAGCAGCTGGGGAGAGACAGAAACTGATTTTTTGTGATTTATTTTAGAGAGAGACAACTTCTAAGATCTCGCTTAATCCGACCGTCGAAATTGGGCTTCTGATAAGAAGCAAAGTGGTTCTACGCAAATGAGGGCTTCAGCAGGGGTATCGGATTTGAGGAGTTTCAAACAAAACCCGTGAGGTGTGGGTTTTTCCTACTGGTTTACACTCCTTCTTGTTTAAGTGCTTTATGATGTTTTGGCTTCGGGCTGAGCCTGAATCCAATATTTGACCTGGCCCCAAAACTGGGACCGAAGGTGAAATTTATAGCCCAAATACGCTTAGACCGTAGGGGTCGCTTGGGTGTTTATTTCATAAATTTATGAAATAAATCTCGTGTTGATAGTATGAGGCCTAAATGGCTTGAATTGTGTGGAAAATGTAATGTGGTCGTGAACCTCGAATCTGCGAACCCGAGGGTTTCACTGCTCACGAATAGCATAATGAATTAATTTTGTGAAAATGGTTTTGTTTAGTGATTCAAATCAATTGTCAGGGTTGTTAATTGTCTAATGTGAGGCTATAATTTTTATGTAATGAATTGTGAAATTGCATAACATGCTTCAGGATTTAAATTATAAAAATATATGTATGAGGATATATTTGCATGTGTTATATAATTTGTATTGGAAATGGCATCATGCATTCCGTATGCACTGGGGCACCCTAGAACAATAGGAGTGAGTGCATGAGGTGATTCTTGAGAGAAGGGTTTCGGAGGGTTGACTAATAATAATTACTCCGAGGGTAGTCCATATAAAATATCAATCGCCTGAGTAGCCCAATTGATATGGTACATCGGGAGGGTCAGTTCCACTAAATAGAACATCTGAGCCTGGCCCACTACTTATATCGGAGTGGTTCTCCACAAATATAAACAACATCTTTTTGTTTTGAAAATAATGTTTCATACGTGACCTGTGCAAGTGTGAGGGAGCTCAGGACTCTAGGGTATGAGTCAGATCGTGCAGATATCTGCTAGATCACGCATTTACTTGAATGTATGTTTTCATTAGAGCATTGCATATGCACTTAGGTGGAGAGTAACCCATTTAGGGTGATTCCACTACTGAGCATTAGCTCACCCTGTCGAGGGATATTATTTTTCAGGTACAGGGGGCGCTCGAGAAGACGGCTCTTCCTAGGGGCCGATACTGAAGAAAGCCGGGTTGTGGCTTTGGTGTTTTAGAATACATGTATTAGAACGTTGTAAACTTTTAATATGTGTTGTATAAGAGTGAACTTTTAACTCTTGAAACTATTGGATATAGTTGGGATTTATTTGGATGGGTATTTGCATGGGCCCAAGTGGCCGTTTATACTCATGTATATATCTGATGTCGGGATTGGGACAGTTTGTATTCGGGGTACTCTGCACAAAGGAGACTCACCTGATTTTTCGTGAGAATGCCCAAGTCACCCGACATTCACGAGTGCTCCGCGTCGACTGTAGTCAACTGACACCTCGGCTGTGGGCATCACATTAAGAGACAAAAGCATGGATCTTCCAAGCATAAGAAAATGTTCTCAGAGCAAGAAAATGTACTACTTTCCATAACTCCTAAGCCTACGTGAGATTATGGTATGGTCTGATGCAAATCGCAAAGAAGTGAGGTGGTATTACGCGTGAGCAACCACATCGATGGTGGTATAATGCGTCATCGCTCAAACTCTCGCTGAAGCATTTCAATTTGACTCATCCATCATTTCAGATCCGTTCAAATGTGAGGTTAGGTTTCAGGCACCGACGTTCCAAACTATATGGGCAATCGTAGTCAACAAGATTCATGTCGTCTCAGAATATTAACTCCATACACCTACACCTCGATGTGTATGGCTGGGAAGAGTATATGTTTTTAACTCCGCTACTGCTCCTCGGGCAAAAAACTCAAAACAATTTGATGTTTTTCTCCAACCACTCATTGTCAGCCGAAGAATTACGGGAAGCCGGGATAGAAACATATGATGTTTCTAAGAAAAGAAATTTTCTAATCATGAAATTTCGCCTATGTAATAATAAGTGGATTTTCCCGCTTATCTCGATGTCATTTGTGTCAGTACTGGGCGGAAAGTATAAGCCGCTTTCCATTGCATGGAAAATTCAAATGCATTTTCTCTCTACAAAAGGAGGGAAAATGTCATGGTTTGACAATCATCAAAAGATTTTTCCGTAAGATCATTTATATTAAGGAATAAGAGATGGTTTAGGAAGGACGAGTCGCTCCAAAAAGCTTAGCACCACCTATATGGTCGATGGACCTAATTAATGAAATTGATGATTTCTGGGTTTAAGAAAGGATAACTCAGCGGAGAAGAGATAAATCGTATAATCCAAAAATCATGGGATGTGGTTGGAAACGAAGCATCTTTGGGACTTACCTTATTGGAAAACCAATCTCATTAGGCACAATTGATGTTATGCACATCGAGAAAAAATTTTTGATAATATTTTAATATGCTGATGAATGTTATGAAACCAAAGATAATGCTAAGCTCCGTGAAGATTCATGAATTTCGCCATCGCCCTAAGTTAAGCATTCTGGGATGAAAATGCAAACAAATATCCTAAGGCTTGTTACATTGATAAAGATGGAAAGAACAACTTTGTAAGTGGATTTCAAGAAGTTGAAATTCCGCATGGTTATGTTTCTAACTCAAGTGTATGTGTTGATTCTGGTGGAATAAACCCAGGAATGAAGAGTCATGATTGTCATATTTTTACGCAGATTAATCTGACAGATTGTGAGTTATCGTCAGAAATGTATGGCAAGCTTTGACAGAGTTGGAGCATTTTTTTAAAGATTTAATCGCTACAATCATAACAGATGATGACATGAAATGCTCGAAAGAAGATATCTCTATCAGGTTATGTAAGTTAGAAAGATATTTCCACCAAGTTTTTTGACTCCATGGAACATCTTTCCAATCCATTTAGCTTATGAAGCAAGAGTTGTCGTCGACAATATAGATGGATGTATCCATTTGAGCGTGAGTTTAAAAACTTTGCGTATTGATACATATTAATGATATACATCTATGTAATAATTAAAATCAATTCTTATTTTTAGGTACCTTCAAGTAAGTTAAAGAATAATGTCATGAATAAAGCTAAAGTTGAAGGTTCAATAAGCAATGCATACTTGGTCGATAGCTTCACTATTTGCACATTATTTTCAACCCACATATACACCGACATCGAAAAGTGCCGCACAATAGTGATGGTTATAGATTTGATTTGGTAGAAGATTCTGAGATGCTTTCCATATTTAAATGTGCTGGTCGATCATTGGGAAAAGCAAAACTCAGACGTTTAACTGATATGGAATACAATGCAGCTCGCACGTACATGTTGTTAAATTGTGATGAAGTAAAGCCATACATTCAGCAAGTAACTAACTATGCGATTGCATTCATATATATAATTTAAATTTTTGCAAAGCATAAATATAATATAAAAATAATAACTCTAAATTTACTTTATGTATAGAATTCAGGCTAAAGTTGAGGCAATTTCAACCTCATATTGGCTTTAGAAATTGATGCAAAACTTGGAGACAGTTTGCATTATGGCTCGAGAATTATGTAAGTAATTAATTTGTAGAATATAAAATGAAATAATATGTAAATATTTCTATAAGTCATTAATTTTTATAATTGTTATATATAGGCAAATCTATTAAATCATACAACATCTATAACCAAATGATCAAAGACCTTGCAAAAGGACCAATTTTATAGGGCTTAAATCATTTTTAAGGTATTATGTTAATGGATATAAGTTCCAATACTGCAGGAACGTGGTTCAAATAGTGAGCAATGAATAAGTGGAGTGCATAAAGGTTCTAGCCATAAGCAAACGAGCTAGAGTACTATGGTCGATTGCAAGAAATTTTGGAGTTAGAATACCCTGCTCTACTAATAAAGAGAATTGTATTGTTCAAGTGTTCATGGTTTGATCCAATCTTGAATCGTGGTATAAGAATTCACCCACAGTACAAACTTGTAGATGTCAAGAGTGGAAGAGTATTCAATAAATATGAACCATTTATTCGCCAGGCAGCCGCGCAGTTTATTTTCAGATCTTATCCTACTTTGAAGAGAAATGTGAAATCGATCGTTACCAAGCTCAGAAAATAAAAAGTGGAATTGGTGGAGGTACCAAAGTCAACACGCCGTTTTCCGATATGATGGCATTTCAAGAAGATGTTAGCGATCAACATGGAATCGAGACGCAAGACTAGATGACGTATATCAACTTCTAAACGATGAAAAATTGTTCATTTGTTCAGTTACGGATAATACCGAAATTGAGAAAAATGCTGAATTGGCCTTGCAAATTGAAGATGATGAAGCCATCGATGTAGAGCAAGAATTTGATGATGATGATGATGATGACACCAATGTGGTATAAGAATTTACGGATGATGAAGATACTGAGGGAGACCAAGAATTTAATGATGATGACGATGATGACGATGACTAAATAATTATATTCATATTTTGTTGTAATTATTTCAAACAATATATATGGAATTTACTATTTAATGTTATAATTAATGTAAGACTGTGTTAATATTTTTTACTTAAATTTTAAGTATATTCACCATATATTTTTTTTATGTTTACGAAAGCGCGATACGACCACTCTTCAAAGAATATTGGTGAGGATGTCTTCATCACACCACCGCTATTCCACGCATTAGCCACGCTTTTATGCAAGATCATCTACCGATAACGCGACTATCGATTAGAGTTGAAGAAAATAAGTAAGGAATTTTCCTTTATAATTTTATCTTATGTATTATCAGGGTCGCTTTGTCAGGTGTGTATGACATTGTTGTTTTGAAGTTTCATATGTTTATGATATCGTATCATTATGATTGGTTCATATTTATTTTTATGTTGAACATTACTTTTTTTTAGGTCAGTTCATGTAGTAGCCCTTACTTCCTCCGTGTCAAGCAAGATTCACTTACATGCTCTAAAAAATTTGCAGAAAGACAAGAAGCAATTAAGGTGATATGGAAAGCATCTCTCAAGAGATATTAAAGACTTTATCAGAGGAGTTTAAGGTTAAAATATTTAGTGTATTTTTGTGTGAATAAAATAAATGTAATAAGGATTTCATAATTATTAATTTCTATTGTTATATTTAACAAATAAAAATATTCTTATTTAATTATTTATAATTATTTTCTATTGCAGAAGAGGTACACTTGGGACCCAATGGATGAAAAGGCTATTAAGAGCTGTGGCAAATGTTAAATGCAAAGAGACACCAAATATGTCCATTTGAGGCATTCTAAGGACGCAGGTAAGCCCTATTGCAGACCTAAGAAATTTGGGATAATCGAAACAACACAGAAACACTGTATCGGAAAGAGAGAGCCTCGTAAATCTAAATGCACTGGCTTCATGACTGTATCCCTGCACAGTTTGACTACATACGCGGTGGGATCTCGATCTATGGTGGAGCATTCTTAAAATGGTAAATTATTAATTATTTAGTGCCTAATTTTTATTTTTTATATTTTTTTTTTTCAATTTAAACTTTTAAACATGTAATTACTAACTTATTGCGGCTTTAAGACCTAAGAGTTAACGCCGGCCCAATAGTCGGGAACTATCTAAGAAAAGTGCACATGAAAAAGATGGAACATTTGTGGATGCCAAGTCAAAGCAAGTGAATGTAGGTTCATCTTTATTATTTAGTAATTTTAAAGTTATTTAATAATCATAAATCATAAATTTTAGTATTAATCAACAATTTTTAATTTTAGATCGCATGGAGGAGTCGTGTTCCTCTCGCTTCTCACTTTTAGATGATGGGTTCACAACCTCCACCAATGACATGTATTAATTTTTATTTCCTTGAGGCCGTAGTGGAGAGTAAGAGAGACGTGTATATGGTTTCGTCATTGTCAGACTATCTATCCTTCCTCTCGCTGAGACGGAGCTCACACTCATCAAGATTTGCAAATGAGTTGGGAGAGATTGTGCGTGCCAGGAGCTTGCGCATAAGAAAGGTGAGATGGATAGAGCAATTGCCGAAGAACCGCTGCAGAAGCCATGAGATGCAAGAGCGTAGCGAGGCATTTCATGGAGCAGATGCAATCTAGTCAACGCTTTAATGGATCGATCTTCCGCACCTTAAGCTCGTGACAGACTTCTTTAATGTTGGATGTAAAACATAAATATTTATTATTAGTTATGTTTCACTTATATAACTTTTTATTTTTTTATGTATACTGCTTAATGTTTTAGCATATGAAAGACATTTTAATTATTGAATTTTAATTTTTTCTAATTTTATTAAAATGTATAAAATATATTCCAATTAAAATAACATTTAATTTATAAAATTATATAAAATATAATATGACAAAAATAATAGCGACTAATAGTGACAAAACGTTATCACTCTGATTTTTGACTGATTTAATCTGGCCACAAAATTGTAGAAGGGGATTTATTACTAATCCATCAAAAATTATGACGGATTTTTTGTCACTAATCCACACAATTTGTGATGATTTCTACTCACTAATCCTACAATTTTGTGATGGATTTTGTCAGTTTATCACAATTTACGTAAATACATTTCCATGATGAAAAATTTAGTGACGTAACTATTTTCGCTTCTGACAAAATTCAGACAGATTATAGTCACAAATCCTTCTACAATTTTGCATTTCGACAGATCAGAATCATATCATCACAAATCTGTCACAAAATTGTGATGGAATAGTGACAAAATCCGTCACAATTTTGTGACGGAACACCTTTTTCCATCATTGAATTGTCACAATATTTTGACTGATTTCCGTCAAAAATTGTGATGGAAAAAAATTTCGTCACAAAATTTAGTGACGACTAATATTGTGACGGAGAAAATTCCGTCACTAAACATGATTTGTGATGGAATTGTGACGGAAATTCCTTCACTATTTTTGTTTTTTCTTGTAGTGGGTGGGGAGTAACCCATATAGGAAATTATCACTATTGGGTATTACTCACCCTGTCGAGGGATCATTATTTCAAGTACAGGGAGTGTATAGGAGGACGACGCCACAGAGGTCAAAGGTTGGAAGAAAGCTCCGGACAGGGCTTTGGTATTTTCGCTATAACATGTATTAAAATTGTAAATTTTGATATATGTTTTGCTAAGAGTAATGTAATAACTTTCAATCTATGGTATATAGTTGATGTGTTATGAGTATTGACACACGGACCCATGTCATTTTTACTGAATCGTGGACCCATAGTGGTCATTGTAAAATGTTGGGACATGTTGCATTTTTAGGTAGAGCTTCCCGTACAAAGGAGACTCTACTCGATTTTCATGAGTGGTGTTGGGTTACCCGACATCCACGAATATTCCGCGGCCGACGGTTATCAACGGACCCCCTGAATGGGGCTACATTTTTATTCGTAACATTTTAAAATTTCAATAATAAGTCATGAAATTTTGAAAAAACATGAACACCGAAAGCAAATTGCTTTCAGTGTTAAGTTGAAAAAAAAAACCTGTTTTTGAAGACAGTAACAAGACATACTTCAATTTTCTTTCTTTTCATGCAAGTCTATTTCAACTTTCATACAAACTTTTGGGCCCAAATCTTAAGCCTATATCTTTGAATGGGTTCAACCCGCCTTCTCAGAACAAATTTTTTATCGTTCACCCAATAAATTGGCTCAAGTCGCTTTAAGTCCAATCCCATCGCCTAATCCAAACCCTAATTAATTAAGGATGATTTGATTAAAAGACTTTTTGAAAACATAATTTCAAAATCGACCCCTCATCAATTTTTTCATGATTTTTCCAATTGATATATAAAAATATCTATTAGGTATATTCTATCCATAGAAATTGGAAAAAAATAATACTCGCACATCCAAAAAAGTATATATGCTTTACTTTTGAAATAGTACTGATTACATAATGCTTTTGATGGAGACCTCACTTTATCGAGAAAATACTTAATTTTAATCATAAACATGCGATGCGATTATGGATCCCAAATTAGTATTATATTCGGCTGAATCGAGGATCCAATTGATAATATAAAAATATATGTTAGATATATTCTATCCACTGAATTGGAAAATGTAATACTTCGCACATCCAAAAAAGTATATATGCTATTGCCTATAAGACATAAGTAAGTCTTTTAATTCCTTATTTGAAAGTTCGATATGACTACAACCTAACCAAGAGGCTGAATTGGTTTTCTCAAAACTTTTTGCACAAATATAATAAATATTTAATTTAAAGCAATAATAATAAATTAAAGATAGGATATAGAAAGCAAAAACATGGATTTCCATGGTTCAAGATAACCTGCCCACATCCAATTTCTCTGCGAGGGTTCTACTAATGGCAAGTTTCAACCGAGCTTTACACTTGATCCCGAAAAGGTTAGAGTTATTAGGAGTGGCTCGAACTACACCCATCACCGAGACTCGTAGTTTTCATGGTTTAGCTTCTTTTATAGAGATTTATAAGGGGATTAAAGACTATTATGTCTCCTATCACCGAATGTTTAAAAATAAGGAGTTTAATGGTCTAATGTCATAGCCGACATTTAGAGAAATCAAGGTCGAATGACCGAGGCAATCAGTTTTGTGATATCCCGACTTACTAAAGTTTTCGAGGTTGCTTCAGATGCATCGTGTGTAGGTATTTCTGTGGTGTCTTTGAGTCAAGAAGGTCAAATTCTATAGCTTTCTTTTAGTGAAAACTCACGATACTAAAAGACGAGCTCATATGATAAAGAGTTTTATACTATAGTGTAGTCTTCGTTGAGGTTTTATTTGTCATTTACCGACTCAGGTTGCTTTCTAACCACCAAGCTTTTTAAGATATTTAAACTCACAAAAGAAATTGAATGCTCGATATGCTAAGTAGGTTGAATTAATGAATATTCTTTGTGATTAATCATCGTTTCCGTATTAAATACAGTCGCGACGCACTTAGTCGATTAACCTGTTACACTTCATCGCATTATGCTCATGTCATCGGGCTTGGATAGATTGAAAATTAGTATTTGTATGTCCTAACTTTAGTATTATTTATACGAGGTTAAGTAATGGTAATCGCTAAGAGTATCCGGCTTCCTTGTTGAAATGGTTATTTGTTTAAAGTGACTAAATCATATGCACTCTGACATCATTTAGTGGATTTAATTGGGAGATGCCGCAGTGGTTTAGCCGGACATTTCTGGGGAGTGGATAAAACGGCTGCATCGGGTCGAAGATAGGCTCTTGTATCGCTTCTCTCGAAATGGATGTTGGCCGGATAGCTGCACAACAACATGTCAAATAGTTAAGCGCTAAGAAACAAAACACTCCCGCTTATAAGGCCCTTTACCGTCCCTACGAACCTCGAAAGATGTTAGTACACTTTGTTTCGATCGCTTCAGATCGCAGAGGGACATGATCTCATTTTGGTTATTATTGACGTATTTTCTAAGATGACACATTTTATTCCATGTAACAAAACCACGATGCTTCACATGTTGCTAAATTCTTTTTAGAGAAGTTATTAAATCACACTCAAGCTGGCTTTCCAATTATCAGACCGATGGATGTGAAATTTGTTATTATTTTGGAAAACCCTTGAAATTGTTGGCACTACTCTAAAATTTTCATCCGCTTCATCCTCAAACCGATGGGCAAACCAGGTTGTTAATCGAGTCCGTGATATGCTTAGGTGTTCGTCGGGTAAAACAAGGTGTTTGGTATTTAATTTCGCTGTGCCGGGCTTATTTCTATACACCCCAACTCGCCCAACTAGTAAAAGTCCCTTTCAAATTGTTAATGGCTACCACCTCGCACACCCATTGATCTTGTTCCTTTACCACTTCATGCATGTCTCTCAACTTTGCGTAAAACTTTGCAAACACATCCATGACTTACATGTCGAGATTGTGCTTAAAATTTCTCCAAGCAGTGAGGAGTATAAATTGGTTGCTGATGTGCATCGTAGATATAAAGAATTTAATGTTGGTGACTATGTCATGGTTCGCATTCGTCCTGAAAGAATTCCAAAAACGTGTTCAAAAAAACTTTATGCAAGAGCCATGGGCCCTTATTCTATCATTCGTAAAATGGGATCTAATGTATCTTCGACGGCCTAATGACATGGAAATTAGCCTCATTTATAATGTGAGGAGGACTCAAGCACCTTACCGAGTCACTTTTGAGCCTTCTACTTTGCCTTCTAGTGTGTTTGCAGGTGACATTAGCAAATGTGCACCCACTGTGCCTTCGTTATAGTATTCTAAGGATACGGTGGATACTATCCTTGATGATGAGTTCGTGACTTCTAAAGATGGTGGGTTTCGCTGCTTCTTTGTCAAATGGTACGGCTCGCCCGATTCCGATGCTACTGATACAGCTGATGATCTTCGGCCATTTGGATTCTTCTTTGTCAAGATTGCTACCTTCCTTTCACTCTTCGTGAGTCGAAGTGCTCCTTTTCAACCCTGAGAATGATGGGTACTGAGAAGGCCCATATGTGCCTAAACGAGATGACAAGCCCACCTAATGATGAATTTTATTACTATTAGTTATTTATTTAATTGTATTTTTGGATTTATCCATTAGTACTTTTGGATTTATCTATTAGGATTTTTGGATTTCTCTATTAGGATTTTTTGGATTTATCCGTTATGATTTTTGGGATTATCCATTAGATTTCTTTGTTCAGGCTTATAAATAGCACCTATGATATTGTTTTTGGTAGACTTGATTAATATTGAAAAATCAGAGAATTCGCTCCCGCTTTCTTTATTCGCTCTTTTTTAATTTTATTATTCTTCGTAGTCAAGGTACATCACATAATCTGCCATGCAATTGTTTTTTTTTTTTTCCATTCAATAAATTAACTGAAAATAGTGTGAAAAAAAGATCGACTCAAGCACTGATGGGAAAAGGCTTCCATGGTGACCGGTTATATACATAAGAAGGAAAAGGCTGGAGTTCGAATGATGAGGCGAGGCTGGAGATGGATTTCAAACGATGAGGCTTGCGTGAGGCCGGAGCTGAGACAAGAAGCCTTTGGAGTTCTGACGACGAACTGATGATCGATGAGGTTTTCTAACTGGCGAGAAGACAATAGTGAACGGCGGTATCACAATGGTGACCAACGAGATGACAATGGTCACCGATGATGAGGGTTTTAAGACCAGGATAAATAAACCAAAAAAAAAAAAAAAAACAAAAAAAAAGGATACCGATGATGAGGGTTAGCTAACCCTTACTAAAATTTTAGCACTGCAGTGTTTGTTTTTGAAATTCCAAGAGGCAAAATGCCTAAAATGAGCTTTTCCATGTAATTGTCGAGTCGCTTTTGCGATTATCGACACTAGTGGTGTCAAATGGGCAACAGTCGCACCCACCTTGTTAAGGAAACTGCCATCTGGACGATAGTATTAACGAGCCAGACGAATCTGACAACACTATTGGGCTAATTCCGCACCGGGATCCGACGCCACAAAGCCACCCATTTGACAAAAAACCTTAGCTCAATCCTTCCATTTACTATGAATCAAATCAGTCCATTCCATTAATTATCAGACCAAATCGAGCCTGATCTATTAGCTAATTATACCTGTTAACGGGCCAAATAGCCCCTTTTGACACCACTATCAGACATTAGCTAATATTAATTGAAGAATACAATTTTCACCCTCGCAATTCAAACCCGCTAATTATTGGTGCTAATTTGCTAACCACCACCGCGGGTCATTGATCGTGGTCACCATGTGGTCATATCTCAGCCATGGCGTTTGATATTTCAGATCAGATAAGGGTCGAGCCGTGGTCACTAAATTGCGACTACTTTTTATGGTCACAATTTGTGGTTACTATTTTGCTATTTTTTTTGTAGTGCTTGTAAAACTACCACCATAGTGGTATTTAAAAACGTCCAGTACAAATAGGATTGAGTCTCTGACAACTTGTCTTTTTACAAGTTTAGCTATAACAAAATATTACATTTACATTTTCTATTACAAAATATATGGGGCAGCAAACCCACATAAAGAAGACATACCTAATGTCATGGTCGGGCCTCGTTTGCAAGTGGATGTCCTCGACGACTTTTTCAATAATAATACCTACATGGATGAAACACTGCTGCTTTTGCCTTAGTGGGAAAAAACAGATAAATATATATATAAATATGTATAACCGCTTACATTAATCCTTAATTTCAATATATGAGCACATATAATTATTTTCACATATCATATTATTCATCTCTCCCGTAGGATTACTTATAAGAAATTTCATAACATAAGGTACCCGTAGGCACACTACAGTACAGAACGAAGGTATGTCGTAGCATCCGAGCTGATTACATTTATGTTTATATTGTTTATTATTCAGATATACATCATATAAGAATTTGTTTCAGATGTACTTAAAGAATAATGAATGAGAGGGACGCTGACACAATAAGTACCTAAAGGTATCAGATAGTACCGAATGTGGGTTCAAGAAATGAACAGACAGGTTTACAAATACTCTAAACATGAGTGTAACACTATGTGAGTGCCAGAGCATCAACATATGTGCCTATCACACGAAACAGAAGTGTTGAATAACACTAGATAGAAGTGCTGAAACACTAAATAAACGTGCTTATTCATTCACTATCTGGTCTTAGGCAGGCATTAAATTATATATGTGTTTCAAAGAATTTTATACTGATCTTAATAACATTCATGTTATACTCTTAGTCAATTCTTATGACTATATTTCCCTCATGCATACTGAAATGTTCATTCCAGCTACACTTTCAATCCAGTAAACGAGGTTTTTAGACAAAGTGATCTTCTAATACAATGTTCCCCTATGTCTTAAGTTTCCAAAGGCTCACAGATCAAGTCATTTGGACTTTTAAATTTAGAGATATGACCAAACATTCTGAAATGCTCCTGGATAGTTTCAAGGAACATAATTGTGTCCTATATTTTAAATATCTTTTGGAACAATAGGGACATAATTTGACTATACTTTCTTCATAAAAGTTACTTTCCTAGGTGTCTAGTTTAAGTATAATTTTGATTCACCTCATTTGAATCAGTATAACTCAAGATATGGCCAAAACATTCCAAACTACTCTTGGACAGTTTCGAGGAACATAATTGTGTCCTATATTTGAAAATTTTCTGGGAACGATAGGGACATTTTGACTATACTTTCTTCATGAAAGTTACTTTCCTAGGTGTCGAGTTTAAGTAGAATTTTGATTCACCTCATTTGAATCAGTATAACTCAAGATATGATCCAAACAACATAAACTGCTATTATAGAGGAAACAGAATTCGTATCTTAACATCATACACGGTTTCAAGGGTCTTAGAGCAGGATTTAGTTCTCATTCCCTTCTAATAATTTATAGCCCTAGGTCTTAAATTTCATCTCCGATTGGAATCATTCAATTTGGAGGTCTATAGGCCAAATTATAGCCAAAACACAGTCATAGGTCTAATGAAATTTTAACAGAGTTTACCCTTAACACCTATACACCAATTCACGCATCTTTACTCCTTATTATAAGGGAAGCATGTGAGGATCCTATTCAAATCAAAATAGAGCATGTCTAGCCTCAAATCATGTTCAATATTTTGTCATTAATTCTATATTTGAATGTAATTGTAATAGTAGCTTAATTTCAGTCTTACCATTAACATGTTTACTAAATTAGACTCTCAATCAATCTGTATATATTTAGAACTTCTATCAATGAAAGGTGTCGAAAAATCTATTACTTTACATGGTATCAGAGCTGCAAATCTCTAATGAGTCACCGATCCAAGTCCCTGCCATGTCTTCCTCCTTCGATCAAAATCTAAACTTTAATCTCCACACCCAACCTCCTTCTGTAACAAATAAATCACTCATCGTGACTCAACATCACTTCCAAATCAATGAAAAGTTAACTCCCACCACTCATCCTCAATATTGCTCAATTCAAGCACTTCATTGGTTACGATTTACTCGACTATGTCAAAGGCACCCTTCGGTGTCCCTCTTCCGTCGGTATCACCACTGGATGAGCCGCTGCAAGACCCATCGGGTTCACAGATAAACTTATCCCGAGTGCTATTTTGAAGATCTACATTCCTCCATCGCCTAATTTATCGCGCACGCACTCATGACGCTGGGCAAAGCTAAAATTTATATGCTATCGATCCCGAACTGAAAGCTATGCAAAGCAAAGGAGGAACTCACCTTAATCCGCCATGTGGAACTCCTTGGGGCCAATCACGTAATACCTCCATGCCAGAAGGCCTTGGTCGATGAAAGGGCATTATTGATCATCCACTTACGGCTGGATTTAACTTATATACAATTGCGAATTCGATTTGCGGAGATCGCACGCTACTCGCGAGAACGTCACGTCTTTTTCAGGTCAGACACCTTCCGTCGACATGATGCATATCCGAGGCGCCAGCCGTGAATACGCGAACTAGTTGTTTCGCCAATCTCACGGTAAGACGGCGCATTCGCACTGGGGAGTCAATCGTAGTCCTTCAAGAAACATGATTATTCCCGTGGGCCTCTAGGTTCCAACTTAAGCAGAAACTTTAATGGAGCCCAACGTGATGGTCGTCGCTCCAATAACATCTCTAGGAGGCCCAATTATTCCAACTGCGCACTGTACCAAATGCAAACTCGTGGATCCGCTGGGCCACATCACAAGTCCGCCTCAATTCCATATCTCATAATGTTTCACAATGTTGTGCCACGCATCTAATGGAAGGGATAAAATCGTTACTGATTCTACGCTTTCTCATAATTTCACGGGTGATCTTCCACAATTCTATCTATTCATTCAATATGATGGAACTAAAGAAGTAATTCCCTGATGGCCTGTGCCTGGCGCCTCACATATTGGTTCTTCGCTTTGCACCTCCTCACCGAACTTTTACATCATGCGGATACTTCTTTTCAGGTTCCAAACCTTTGCAAAAATTTAATTTCCGTTCATCATCTCACCAAACAAAATAATGTCTTTGTTGAATTTCATCCTTTTTATTTTCTTGTAAAGAACAAGATCTCGGGGGTGATTCTACTAAAAGGAGCATGTAACAATGGCATCTACACCTTCCCGGATCAATAGTATCATCAAAAAAGGTTGCTAATGTGCATGAACGGACTTTTATTGATGGATGGCACAAGCGCCTTTGTGTAATCCTTCCTATTAAAATTGTCCATCATCTTGTTAAAAAAATTTCTCTTCCTATTTCATTCTAAAATTTGTCTTCACTATGTCATTCATGTTCTATCAATAAAGCTTATCAACAACCCTTTCGTGTCAATAGTCTCCAAAGTCATGAGCCACTTGAACTTATTTACACTGATGTGGGTCCTGATAGTTATACTGGAATTGATGGATCAAGATATTACCTTATTTTTATTGATCATTATACAAAATATATATGGTTTTATCCAATGGTCACTAAATCCTGTTTCTAAAATTCTTCCACATTTCAAATGCTTTGTTGAAACCCGCTTCAAAATCAATCAAAACACTATATCTCGACAATGGTGGTGAGTTTATTGCTTTAAAATCATATCTCCTACTTCATGGCATAACCACTACACTAATCGCCTCCCCACACACCGCAACAAAATGGTGTCTCTGAACGTCGTCATCGTCATCTCGTTGAAACAGGCCTTACACTCCTTCATGATGCCCATCTTGATTTCTCTTATTGGCCTTATGCCTTTCAAACAACTTCCTACCTCATAAACAAACAACCCACACCTCTTTTTTCAGGAAAAATCACCTTTTGAAGTCCTTTTTGGTCAAACACCAAATTATTTGAAATTGCACTCTTTTTGATGCATCATATCCTCACGGCCCTATAACTCCAAATAAAATGCAGCCCAAATCCAAAGCCCGTCTTTTCTCACTATTCACCAACTCAAAATGCATATGTCTTGAACCTCAAACAAAAAATTCTTCTCCCAAGACGTAGCTGCTTTGATGAAACCTAAGATCAATCCAACCTCTCTCAACACGGGTCTTCCGTATATCCCATAAACCTCCTGCATCTTCCCTATCATTTCCTCTCATTTTCTGTGCCTACCGGGCCAGAAGCAGCCACTATCATCGGTGCCCTACGCATCAAAGATCATTGCAACCTTTTAAGGTTCACCTTCCATTGTCGCGACTCTCGTGCACTTTCGACCCTCCGTTCTTACTCATGACTCCTCGCCTCGCTATAAATCACCCCCCATCTCATCCGAATCCTCCTTTAGATGATACTAGGACCCGCTTCTCCCTAAATCTTCCATCCCACTCTCCTATTCCTACCCGTATACCCATCTCGGTCCGTATTTTTCTCCTCCATATTCGGATTTTCACAAACCCTCCCCAAACCGACATTCTCCCCAACGCACTCATAACATGACCACAAGATCAATGAACCAAATCTTCAAAACCCAAATGATCCATACAAAGTGTCAAACATCCTCTCTCCTCAAACCATTGAGCCAAATCCAATGTGAGCTGCTTACTTTCTAACCTCACTGCATGAGGCCATGTCCACCGAGCTCAATGCCTAATGAAACATGGGACTTGGGACCTAGTTTTACCACCTCAAACCCGTACACCCGTGGGCCAAAAGGGTCTTCCAAGCAAAAAGGCATGTCGAGATGGATCCGTGATGATTCAAAGCCCGTCTAGCTGCTTAGGTTGCATCAACGCCCTGGTATTGATTACAAAGAAACCTTTAGCCTTGTGGTCAAACCAGCAACTATTAGAATCAGACATTCTATCACGCTATGAAAGCGCGGATTTTGAGGTAAATGGATGTCAACAATGCCTTTCTAAATGGTGCATTAACCGAGACTGCTTTTTATGGCACAACCCTGTGGTTCAAGGATCATTCCAAACCTAACCATGTTTGTAGGTTAAAAAGGCGTATTTACTTCGCTTAAACAAGCTCCACGGGTTTAAGGGCCACGTGCAGATTCAAAATGCCATTCTTCAGCTTGGTTTTCACAGCCTGTGTCGACTCCTCCCTCTTCATTTGTACCAAGGCTCCACCTTTGCATTTTCGTTTATGCTGATGATCTTGTTATTACCGAAATAATTCAATTCTCGTACAATATTATTACAGTCAAGGGATATGTTTTCTCAAGGATATGGGTTCTCTTCATTTCTTCTCAGGTTGAAGTAATCTTCCTACTCTGCCTGGTTATTTCTCTCACAACATAAATATGTTCGCGACCTTAGCCAACACAAGTATGAGTGGTGCTAAAGATGTCTCAACTCTCTCTCTACAATCCAACCTTCAATTGATTGATGGCACTATCACGTGGGATGCCCAGTTTCAGAGAATAATCGTCGCCTTCAATACCTTTCCTTGACACGTCCCGACATCTCATTTGCAATCAACTACAAATCACTGGACATCAACAAAAAGGCTTCTCCGCTACTTAAAGCAAACCATTTTTCATGGTATTCAGATCCACAAAGTTGGCCTTCCCATATTAAGAACATACTCCGATGCCAATTGGGTTGGAAATGTGGATGACCGCACGTCAACCTCTACCTATATCGCTTTTGGGCCTCTAATCCATTTGAGCTCAAAGAAACAACGACCCGTTGCATGATTCACAACAGAGGCTGAATACCGGGCACTAGCCAATGCAGCTTCCGAGACAATGTGGTTGTCAACTCTTCTCAAGGAACTAGCATTTCCAGTCACAGAATCTCCCCAGCTACTTTGTGATAACCTCGGAGCCACACATCTCAGTTTTAACCCAGTCAATCATTTGCGCATGAAACATATTCAAATCGAACTTCACTTTGTGCGTGACTTAGTGCATGCAAGGAAGCCTCTTAAGTTAAACATGTGCACTACCAAGACCAAATAGCCGATCTGTTAACAAAGCCATTGTCAAGACAACGCACGGAATTGCTACGTAACAAGATCACCTCGCGATGGAAGCTCAATCTTGCTGGGGCGCATAAGGGAACATGAGGATCCTATTCAAATCAAAATAGGCATGTCTAGCCTCAAATCATGTTCAATATTCTCACATTAATTCTATATTTGAATGTAATTGTAATAAAAGAATTAATTTTAGCCTTACTGCTGAATTCAACTTTATGTAATTGTAAATAAAGAGTTTAGTTTTAGCCTTACCATTAACATGTTTACTAAATTAGACTCTCAATCACTCTGTATATATTTAGAACTTCTATCAATGAAAGGTGTCGGAAAATCTATTACTTTACACTTATTAACTACCACAACCAAATCATATCCAAAAAAAGGATCAAAACAAACATCAAACCCTAATTAAAACCAATAAAAAATCTCAAACATGGGAAGAGTTAGGGTTTTTCCTAACATAAACATAAACAAGGAGGGAGTTATGATAGTTTCCTAACCTTTATTCACTTGAAATCTTCCCAAGCTTTCTTCTCTTACTTTCCTTCTCTTTTCCCTTCCTTGAGCAAAAGAGAGCCAAAACAATGGAGAGAAAAAAAGCAAAATTTGTTCTTCTCCCACAAGAACCCGATGCCTTAGAACTCCCAAAGCCCCAAAAATGAGAACTTCTCCTTCTAGAGACAAGTTTGTCTCACTCCTCTTTTTGACTCATATTTTTAGCCCTTGCATTTTAGTCCTTCTACATTCTATTTGCAAGTTAACTTATTAATATTCTATCTTAACATATAATCTTTTAGCTTAATGTCTCTTATGTCCCTAATTTGACAATTGACCATTTTATCATTTTTCACACTTAGTACTCAAATTTCTGAAAAATACAAATTTACTTTTATTATATCATAAACATGTCATAGAATTACTACATTAAATGAAAATGGTATTTTTGTCCAAAAAAAATGTTATTTTTCAAGAAAAAACATGAGATAGGTTAGATTCACAAATCTTGAATTATTTGATGTCTTTTAACCAAATATTTCTTAATTCAAATAGCATGTCTTAGATTCTTGGTGCAGTTCTACCTTAAATGATTTTAGATTTGCTCCATCTCCATTTGAATAGATATTGATTAAAGGATAAGTTATAAAGGCACCGATTAAGGTATTTACATTATTTCTTATTCAATTGTATTGACAAGCATAGCACCTAACTTAGTCATGTACTTGATTAAGAAGCTAAAAATATAGTGATGTCATTCATCTCTTAACTATGCATTAAACGACTCTGCAAGGTTTGTTGTCATTTTGTCCCATCATTTATTCGGGAATTTTGATATAGCCCAATGTTGAGGTTCATTTCGCTCAATCTATAACACCCTGAAAATATCCTAACTATTTCAGAACATGTTTAGGGTATAAAATAAATTAAATGAGATTTTTCCGGAATTTTAATGTCAAGAACGAAAAAAATATACAACCCGAAAAAAATTACAAAAGTGAGAAATAAATTAGTAAAAATACCAAATGAGGACCTAAGGATCATAAATGAGGAGTATGAATGCCAAAGTGTAAATGAAGTGAAATTAAAAAGAAATGAAAGTGAAATGAAATGTTAAAATGGCAAAAATTAGAAATTATGGAATTAGGTGTAGCCAAACATGGCCTTAGGCATGTATTAGATAAAAGACTACATTTGGTCTTGTAGTTGGCCATTTGAAATTTTTCCAAAAGGGGAGAAACGGCTAGGGCAAAAATCAGTGGAGAGAAAATGAGGGGAGATTTGTGATTTGCTCCAAGAGATTAAAGGCTAAGAGATCAAGAGCAATGAAGAATCTTAGGATCGAAGATTGAAAGAGATTTAAAGGTAAGATCCAAATCCTAACCTCTTTTTGCTCTTGTGTTTGAGTTGGGAAAAAACCCCAAATGTGGATAAAAGTGTTTCATATTGGTTGTAAATGAGTTTGAGGTTGTTTTGGGTTGAGTTCCTAAGTGATTTATGGATTGCTTTTAGTTAGTGTTTGATTTTACAGCAGGCAAAAATGCCAAAACTGGTTCTCGAGGAACCGTGACTAGTTGGTGGATCGCTACTCATCCGATTGGATGCAATAACGCCCAACCATCATACACCGAAACGGCCGGACGGCTCGCCATCTAAACTGGCTGGATCTAAGTACACTGCCGAGGAAACGGTCGATCGCTGTTGGATCGGTTAGTCGACCGTAAGGTCGGTAATCGTTAGTCGACGTTGGATGAGTCTTCGTGTTATCGTCAAGGGTTAAAATGGTCATTCGGTTACGTCGACCAGCCGGCTTAGCCGACCTGATGAGTCGAAAAGGTAGACTTGCCTCAAGTAAAAAAAATCGAAGCCATTTCCGATTCCTTAAGTGTTAGTGGACCATGTGGGCATCCCATAGCCCACAAATGGGATTAAAATGAGGCATAACGAGGCCTGAAACGAAAGAAAATGAATGGATAAAGAGGAGGAAATGGGGAAAAATAATGTGAAAAACGTACCGTACCTCGCCTTTAGCAATATTTATTAAGTGTAATAAATTGTTTAACTATTAAGAATAGTGCATTTGTAATTGACTAGGGGCTGGTGAGGAACACCTAACCTAGGACCGATACCGAACAAAGGAGACAAGGAATCAACAATTTGGTTTGTTCTCTTTTTCCTATCCAATTCAAGAATTATGTTAGTTCTCATATCTATTTTGGATTTCAAAATTATATTTATGATTCAAATGTTATTTGCAAAAATGTATATTATACATTAATCGTTGAATTTGAAAGGCTTGAGTATGAAATATATATATATATATATATATATATATATATATATATCGATTTGAATTGTTTACATGAGAAATGTTGTCAAATAAATTGCATGTGTGAATTATTTGAACTTGATGATGCTTTTTCAACCGAATCGGGCCGGAGCGATGGGGCCGCTGGCCGGGACCCGATTGATTATGGCTGATGCCGACGCTTGATCGCCCGGACGAGGCGGTGACGTAGGCTGTTGGATCTGCGTGCTCCCGCGGAAGACTCCTCCGCAAAAAACAAGGGAAAAGGCTCGCTGAAGGCGCCCCGTGGCCGCCCGATGCCTAAGTCGGCTCTTCTTTCGGGAGAAAAATGAACCGCACAAAGGGCGAATGTGGCCGCATATGAGTATGTCTAAGAGCGCGCACTTTCACCGATGGGGTGGCCTTGTATTTATAGTAGATGTTCAACCGCTGATGGTGATTAGGATTTGTTCCATTGACGGGTATTTCATTTTAGTCCATCGGACGGTACGTGATATAGAATGAGCCGCTTGCTTCGAGATAATCCTCTTTCTTTATCAAAGAGATCCAACTAGCGATGATCTCTATTATTTTCCTTCCTTATTGATAAGGTTTGCGGATCGTGATAATATATTGCTCCTGTGGTTATTCCATTTTCCTCGTATGAGCGATACAATAACTGACGTAGGGATATAGGGTTTCCAATTCATCCAGCTTATCCTCAGCCCGGGTCCTCGGGCCTCTGGGTCAGGGCTTCAGCATCGAGGAGCCCGGTGTTGGAGTTGCGCACCACTTCTTGGCTTGGTCACACCGCGAGCCTATTTTTAAACCCTATCACATCTCCCCACTCTCGTGTGGCGCTACGTAAGGGCTGTAATTCTTCTCGTGACGGCTGCGCTTCTACGTGCAGTTCTGCTCGGTCAATACCTAAAGCCTTGTCGCCATCATAAGTCTTGTAGTAATGGTGACCCTTAGGTTTTTGCGCTTATTCCTCCCACTTCCTCTAGTTTCCTTCTGATTCTTTCGTAGATATCTTTCGTCTTTTTCTCGCTCCGTCGACTTTCTTTCACCTCCCCGTTTACACTCAGAGCTCTTCATTGTATTCGCCTATCGCGTGGTTCAGATCGCTTGATTGAAAACGATGAAATACCAGTGGTTTAACCGATTGGCTTTATTTCTTGTCGCTTGTCTCCGCTACGGGTCCGTCGCTTCTTCTTTCATGATCGCGGATGACTCGCTTGTTGCCTGGGTGACTGCATAAAGCCGGAGATGCCCGGCCGCCGCCATATCCGAATCCTGCACGTCTGCGCCTCTTCCGTCGCCGGGGTCGCCCTCTTCCCTGCTGGTAAGGGTAAAGAGAAAATAAACCTAATCACATATCCCTCGGGGCCTGAGCACCCATCCGCCGTCTCGACATGCCGTGGGAATGGGACCTAGTAAGGTCGATCCTTCAGACGGAGTACCTTTGGCCGATCAAGTATCGACTTCCCAGTCCGAGTATGGTCCCCGATGTCTTAACCTTTACGAAATTCTCTCTGCGGCCTGATGGTTTGTTTTTCGAGGTCGCTTGACAATGGCCTTCGCTTCCTCCCCAGACCCTTCAAGAAAAGGGTCTTGCAACATTTCAACATTCGCTCTCCCAACCTCGCTCCCAACGGTTGGGGCATTTGGTGGGGTTACCGGCTTCCTTTAGGATAGCGGCTCTGCATCCCTAGCTCGCCTTGTTTTCATCTTTTTTCGTTTCAAATGAAACCACCGAGGGCTTTCTTTATTTTTCCAGACGTTCCGGGGCTCTTGCAATGATCTCTGATCTTCCATCTTCGCATAGGTCGTGGAAGGGACGCTATTTCTTCGTTAGCGGTTTCAATTGGGAATACAATCCTTCTGACAAGGATGACACCCTGGGTGTTCCCACGGCTTGGGGCGCTCCTGATAACATTCGTGAGTATTTGTACTGTTTTTGGTATGACTTATCTGATGGTGGTCGGATGTTTCTGATTTTGTACTATATGTCTGTTTCCCAGAGGCTCGTCTTGAACTTAGCGATGAAGATAATGTCATAGTCCTTGGCGCTGGCGGATACCCCGTCGTCCCACGTTAATCGATAAAATCGCATTCCCGGTCCATCCAATCTCGAGGTCTTCACGCTCCTCCGCTTTCGAGGTCTCGTCACGCTACTCCCGGGTCTTCTCCCGTGGGGCTGCATCGCTATGCTCTTACCCTGTGGGAGAGATTTCGCTCATTCGGGGGCTACGCCTCTGGTCCCTGACGTGAAGAAAAGGAAAAACCGAGTCTGCGGAGAGGAGCGCTGCCACCAAAGTTCAGAAGCTGGGAGCGCCCACTGCTCGAGAGCCAGAGCGGGCGTCATCTCCTTTAGGCGAGGCTCCCGTGATTTTGAGTCCCACTTCCCTAAGCCCCACGGAAGCGGCTAAAGATCCTCAAGGCGCCGCCGAGCAATCGCAGGTTATGCCTATAACCTTCGAATCCGCCTTGGAGAAGTCAAACCGCTCCCAAGGCGATAGAACTAAGAGAAAGAAAACCGAAGCAAAAGTCGACTAAACCCGACTCTGCTTTCTAACACCGAACTCGCAGTGCCGCCTCCTCCATTCAAGGACTCCGACTCTCGGGAGGTCGGCTAAGAAGCCATGACGGGTTTTGGCTTTATCCCTTCAGGGGTTGCCTCAGAAGTCTATTATTGTGTTTGCTTCCATGCTGGTCTCGTTGTTGAGCTGCCATCTTCATGTTTGATACGCAGTAGCCACTCATTCGAAAGGCCTGGCCGAGAAGGCCACTAAACGAGAAGATGTAAGAATTGCCCGACTTATAAAGCGAAGGTGGCCTCTCTCACTTCGAACGAACCGAAAGCTGCAGGAGCGAGCGCGGCATATGACTGAAGAAGTGGAGCAACTTAAGTCCGATTTAAAACATACTTCGCGGCCGTGTCGCGTAGTGAGGGAAAGACGAGGTCCGCAGTCACGCGACCGAAGGCGTGCCGGAGGTTCGAGAAGTGGTCCAGGCTTCACAAAGTGATTTAAGTGAGGCCCGGGAGGGGCTGAAGTCTGCCGAGAGTGTGCTTCTGGTGGTTAGGGAGGAGCTCATTACCTCCCTGGGCGAGCCGTGGATCTTCTGCTTTAATTACGTGCGCTAATCTGTGATCCAATGATACAAGCGCAACTCGGCTTAGCCGCCCTAAGCTTCTGAGTGCAAGGCGTTGCTAGAGACTGCTCGTCGTGAATCTTCTGAAGCCGCAAATTTGGCTGAATCACGAACGAGGAATGTCACGATCAAGGCTGCATCTTCACGCGAGTTAATAAATTGGCCAGAGGGATGAGGTTATTGGGCACCGAGGGACCAGCCGGCTCGCAGCTTCTAGGTGGCTCGCCTTTCAACGGAAAGCTGTCGACGCATACTCAGATCTGAACTTTAATTTTGACCTCCTCAGTGACAAAGAGGCAGAGGAATCTTTTTCTACGGACTATTCTCAAGAGCCTGGTACTCCCGCCGTGACCAATTCCCCCTCTTCGTCGTCCGTTCCTCCTGCCGACGTCTGATCTCCTATGTTTATGTTTGCCTGGTGCCGGCTTTATTTGTTCATATATATATATGTTCTCTCTTTGCGCCCGGGCCCAGACACGTGTAGTCTTTCAAACATATATATAAATATACTCTCTTTCTTTTTCTTTTTTTTATATCATTCGCGTTCTCATCGTAGCATCAAGCCGCTATCTTCCATGATTTGAATGGCCCAGATTGAGGATCAGAGTGAGATGAATTGCTCGGCTGTGACTTAGTCGCCGTGGCCTTGTAGGAGCCGGCCCGACTGGATGAAGTTAATTGGTTGAAGGGATCTGGCCAACGCCGACCGTTGAATAAGAGGTCAGCCCATGCGACAGGAGCCGCCATGCCGAGTCAATAGGAAGAGCTCTGGCCAATGAATATTCCTAGGAGGAGCCTGGCCCGTGTTGAGTGATGGGAAGAGCTCGTAATGAATATAAAGTGTAGCTCGTCCCATGCCGGGAGCGGCCGGGATGAGCTCGCCGTAATGAATAATGAAAGCAGAGCTCGCCCATGGTGTGGATGGAAGAGCTCGCCGAATGAATATAAAGCAGCTCGGCCCATGTTGAGTGATGGATGAGCTCGCCGTAATAGAATAGACAAAGTAGAGCTCGCCCATGTCGAGCGACGGGAAGAGCTCGCCGGAATAATAGCGCAGAGCTCATCCATGTTTCGAGCGATGGGACGAAACATCGTAATGAATAATAAAGTAGAGCTCGCCCATGTTGAGCTACGGGATGAGCTCGTCGTAATGAATAGTTGAGCAGACTCATCCATGTAGTATGGAAAGCTCGCCGTAATGAATAGTGTGGGCAGCTCGGCCCATGTCGAGCCGGCCGGACGAGCTCGCCGAATGAATAATCGAGCAGAGCTCAGCCCATGTTGAGCACGGATGAGCTCACGGTATCGAATAGTAAAGTAGAGCTCGACCATGCTGTGTGATGGGAAGAGCTCGTCAAAGATGAACAAAGTGAGCTCGCCCACAAGCCGAGCGACGGGATGAGCTCGTCAGATGAATAAGCCAAAGCAGAGCTCGTCCATGTTGTGACACGGGATGAGCCTGCCAGATTAATAAGCAAAGTAGAGCTCGCTCCATGTTGTGTGGGATGGGAAGAGTTTGTCAATGAATAGTAAAGTAGAGCTCGCCCATGCTGAGTGATGGGATGAGCTCGTTAGGATGAATAGTAAAGTAGCTCGGCCCATGTTTGTGACGGGAAGAGCTCGCCAGATGAACAAAGAAAGTAGAGTCATTCATGTTGAGTGATGGGATGTGCTCGTCAGGATGAATAGTTGAGCAGGAGCTCTTCCATGTTGTGTGATGGGATGAGCCTGCCAGATTAATAGGTAAAGTAAAGCTCGGCCCATGTCAGGTGACGGGAAGAGCCACGATGAACAGAAAGTAGAGCCTGGCCCATGTTGAGTGACAGATTATTCACAGATGAATAGTTGAGCAGAGCTCAGCCCATGTTGTGCGATGGGATGAGCCTCGTCAGATGAATAGTAAAGTAGAGCTCACCATGTTGTGGTGATTGAAGAGCTCACAGATGAATAGTAAAGCAGCTCGGCCCATGTTGAAAGTGATGGGATGAGCCTGCCAGATGAATAGGCTGAGCAGAGCCTCTGGCCCATGTTGTGTGATGGGATGAGCTTGTCAGAATAATAGTAAAGTAGAGCTCGCCCATGCTGGGTGCTACGGGAAGAGCTCGCCAGATGAATACAGCAGAGCTCGGCCCATGCTGAGTGACGGGATGAGCTCGCCGGGGATGAATATTGAGAGGAGTCGCCCATGTTAGCGTGATGGGATGAGCTCACAGATTAATAGCAAAGTAGAGCTCGCCCATGTCGGTGATGGAAAGAGTTTGTCATAATGAATAGCAGCAGGCTTCGTCCATGTTAAGTGACTTCGGAAGAGCTCATTAATGAATATTAAAGTAGCTCGGGTCCATGTTGAGTGATGGATGAGCTCAAGCGAATGAATAGTTGAGCAGAGCTCGCCCATGTAGTGTGATGGGAAGAGCCTGCCGATCGAATAGTGTGCAGAGCTCATCCATGTCAAGGGACGCTGACGAGCCTGAGAATGATTAATCGTTGTGAGCCTGGCCCATGTTGAGTGATGGGATGAGCCTGGCCGAGTGGGCGCCGTGGCCTGGGCGCCTAAGGCCGAGTGGCGATGTAGCCCGAGCCGGGCCCGACTCCCGCCGAGGCGCCGTGGCCCGCGGCGGAGTAGGGGAGCTCATCAAAGTGAGCGCTGCGGGCTCCGGCGCCTAAGGCCGAGTGGCCAGGCCTGAAAATGTCCGACTCTTGAGGCAAGCCAGTGGCCTGTAAGGGAGTAGGTGAGCTCACAAATTGAGCAAGCCGTGGTTTCGGGCGCCGTGGGCCTTGGTGGCGAGATGTAGCCCGAAACCGGTCTCACTCGAGGCGCCGTGGCTCCCATGAGCAGCAGCTCGTCAAAGTGAGCAACAAGGGGTCTCGGTGCTAAGGCCGAAGGGCGATGTGAAGCCCGAAATGTCCGACCGAGGCAACATGGGCCTTTGCGGAGCAGGTGAGCCTGGCCAAAGGAGCAACGTGGCTCCGGCGCTAAGGCCGAGTGGCGACTGTGAACAGTCGCCCGACTCTGCGGCGCCGTGGCCCGGTGGGCGAGTAGGAGCTCATTAAAGTGAGCAGCGTGGCTCCGCAAGCCGTGGCCTCGGTAGTTGAAGAGTTTGATATGTTGAACGCCTGTTGCTAGTTAATTTTCAATTCTTGGAAAGAGGCAAGTGTCTTTAATGCGGATTTATGGAGAATTTGGATCGATTGCACGCACTTTCGAATACTTTGATCTCCTTATAGATATCGGTTTCACTGCTGCGAGACTTGTTCTTTGTATAATGCACAACTGGAATCTGCGTGAGATGAAGAGTCGAAGTTTGCTCATCAAGCCGCTTGAAATTCTTCAAGATCCGGAGTCACGTTGTTCTTTCCGCATGGGAGTTTGTTTTTCCCTAGTCTCCCCTTTATGGGAGTCATATGTTATTCCCCAGTCTTCGTGCTGAATGCATCCAGAGGGTGGCGATCTTATAGCCGTCGCTTTTTTGTTCTTCTTTCTTCTCCTCTCTTTTCCTATCACACATTTTTCTTCTTCTCCGCTTTTCATTCTCGTTTTCCTTGTCGCTCTTTTTTCCTTCCGTCTGAACTCTTTTGTACCCTTTTTTTTTTTTTGGTGGAACTGCTCGTACTGAATATTACCCAAGATGTAATCGAGGACACCACTGATTGTAACTGAATGTAATTCAATTGAAATAAAGAGACACTTTTGCTTTTATGTCGATGTATCTTCTTATTTTGCCTTTTTCTGTATCTTACATATATGAACTGCTTGAGATGTCTAACCAAATGGTCACGAACGCTCTATCCGCCACATGAGATCCGATAAGGCATTATTTAACATTACACACCGATGCTTATTGCAGAAACGCTTAAGATGTTCAAGATTCCACGTATGTCGCAAGATTTTTCCTTCTTCGCTTTCGAAGTTCATAATTGCCCGGTCCGACGACTAGATATGATGTATGGCCTTCCCCAAATTTGGGGCCTAGTCGCGGTGCCGGATTCTTCCTTGGCCGGGCAGGAGCTTTAAGACTAAGTCTCCGCATGTAGCTCCTGTGGTCGACTCATCGTAATAATTCCTCACGCTTTCCTTTGATACCCCTCCGCACGCCTTGAACCTCGTCGTCATCTAGGAGCTCTGAAGTTAGACGGCAAGCCTCTGGCCATTATGCCTTCGATGCTAACTCGACTCTTGAGACTTTATTCCGATCTCACCCGGGGCCACGTTCCGTGCCAAAGGCTGCAAGGTGCCTGGGTTTCCGTGTCGTTAACTTCGTGGTCGTCCCGTAAGCCCATAGTACTTCTCGGGAGGTATTCTACCCAACTCCCTTTTAAGATCTTCTAATTTGGTCTTCAAGGCGCCTCAGGGTTCTCGACCGTGACTTCTACCGTCCATTCGAACAAGTGGATGTGCCGAACGAGTAATAATTTTTAATTCCAGCTCCTAAGACAAAAATCTCGACCTAGCATTGTCGAACCGTCTGCTGTTCGATACCAGGCTCTAGGATGCCAAAATTAAGATATGATGGCTCGCCACACGAAATTAGCGTATTTTTGCTCTCAGAATCGTGGCTAAAGGTTCGGTCACCATCAGCGGGTTAACTAACGCGACGATTATGAATTTGCATTGTCCTTTACCAATAGGCAGGGGTCCCAATATGTCCAAACTCATTGTCGGGAAGGCCGACTCTGTGGGATTGATGTTAAAGGTTCGGTCGAGAGGCGCGGAGATTTCGCGTGCTCCGCGTGAGATCCTCGCATTTTGACTAGATCGGTCGCATCCTCAGTATGGTCAGCCGCAGTATCCTCGCTTAAAACTTCCTCGCTAATGCCCTGGGCCCGATGATTCCCTATACACTCGTGTACCTCTCTCAAGACGTACTTGATGCCTCCTTCCCGCGATGCACTCTAAGAAAGGGAGGAAAATCCTCGCTTTGCAGAGACTTCCTTTATGATTGAGCGAACCCGTTTAATTCCCGCCTTATTTCGTCAGCTTCTTCGGGTCAGCCGCAGGCTCCGCTCATTATATAGCCCAAATGGAGTCCATCCAACTCGGCCTCTCGCATTCTATCGGGCAACTGGTTGCATATAAGGATCGACAGAGGGTTCCGCTAAGTATCTCCACAAGGCCGACCGCCGAGGTCCTCTGCGGAGGTCAGGCTAACTTCGCCAAGGTCGTCGGGAATCTGCCTGGGACATGTTTGACTGGAACTAACACAAATTTCTTTAATAGATCATGACCTTTGGAGTGTATAGAATCGCGATTTCACTTTTGGCTCTCTCGTAGGTCTCTTCTATTTGTCCACCACCAACTCGGGAGTCATCAGATACTCTAACCGGTCGACCCCAATGACCATGAGGCTGAGGCCGCTATCACGGCCTCACTCTCGGCCTCGCTGTTTGGAAGTAGGAACCCAAATCCGAAAGTGCATATTCAATGTCTATCCCTTTCGGCGAGGTTAGAATTAGGGCCCTCCCTCTTCCTCGAGCATCTGGAGGCTCCATCTGCTGCAGAGCTCCAAACTAAGTGGGTCAGTCCGTGGAGCTTGGCCCGATGTTCATTCGAGCGAACTCCACACGAATCTCGGCCAGGACCCGTGCTTTTATGGTCGCTTTTGGCTCAGATCCGATGCCGAACCCCGCTTAGCTCTATGGCTCACTTCATCGGCCCCTGAGGTTTCCGGTTTGTGCAATACTCTGCTCCCATCTGACATTCCGTCTGGGACTCTATGGTGTGAGCCTGGAACAGGGACGAGCGCCCGAGCTATGGTTACCGCCATAGTATTAGTTTTCCATTCTCGGGTACCTCTCCTCCGTCCTCTCGTGGAGCCTCACTACACAAGACTCAAGCACAGATCGTTTGCCTCTCGACAGTACCGCTACCGTCGAGAAGTGGGATACGGCCAAGTACAGAGTGAGGAGTTCCCTCTCGACAGGACTTACTAAAATGGGTGGAGAACTTAGATACGTTTTTAATGTAGTAAATGCTTCTTCGCACTTCGCATCCCATCGGGAAGGCCTTCTTCAATCCTCAAGGGTCGGCATCATTACCGCTCGATACAACCCGCTTTAAGGTCAGAACTTCCCGTCGCCTTTGGACTTCTTTATTCCCCCCGATGGCGACGTACGTCGAAGTACAGCCTTATTTTGTCCTGGCTTGCCTCACCCCGTGGTCGACTATGAAGCCCAGAATTTTTCTCTCACTGACACGCTTAAGGCGCATTCAGCCGGATTCACCTTCATGTTGTAATTCCTTAGATCCTCGGGAACGCCTCGAGAGGTGAGGGATGTGGAGGCTATCGTAGTAGATTTACTGAAGATGTCATTTTACGTATACCCCATACGCGCTTATCCGTTTCCTCGACCATTCGCGACAGCTCGTGTCGCCCTCGCTTCGAGCCCGAATCTGCATCACTCGATAGCGTAGTTCTCGAGCTGCGGATTTAAAGAGGTATTTTCCGGTCATCCGGGTCCATGCTAATCCGATTGTACCGGAAATGCGCCCATAAACTCGGTTCGCAGCCCGCAGTTACGCCCACGATGAGGTCGATCCTCGCAAAGGAAAGTCATCTTTTCCAAGATGCCTTGTTTATATCGCGAAGTCGATACACGTACGCCACTTGCCATTTGCTTTTTTGACGAGACAACATTGGCCAACCACTCGATATTCTACCTCCCTCGAGCCAGCCCCGTCGGGAGTAAGCTTGCCGATTTCCTCGCTGATATTTTCGCCTCGCGCGGCTCCCGCTTTTGTTTGACCGATTGAAGATTTGGCTGGTGTTCAATCTGTGAGTGATTATCGTAGGATCGATTCCTCCCATGTCCGCCTGTTTCCACGCGAAAATGTCTCTGTTCTGTCTTAAAAATTGAATGAGGAGGTTTTTGAGGTCTCCCGTTAGTCTAGAGCCGATATAGGCGAGATGTTCCGGGTCGTCATCCAGCGATACCGGTTCTAGTTCCTCCGAGGGCTCGGGTCGGGTGAGTATCTCGTCGCGCATGTCAAGCTCGTCTACATTCACGCTGGCTTTCAACTGGCCCTTGTTTCATGGAGGAGGTGTAGCATTCCCTGCCACCCACGATCTCCCTGACTCATTCCCACACCATGTATGGTTGGAAATTTGATTATCATGTGATACGCAGAGGGGATGGCTTGGCCGCTTGAGGGAGGGCCCGCTCAAAGAACATGTTATGTCGATCGGCGTCTACACCAGGAACCCGCCGCCGTCGTCGGTCGCAAGGGGGCTCTCCTAGGGTTAGCAGCAATCGCTGAATCGAGCCCACGGTACACTCTTCTCTCCCCGAAACCCCGTAGATGTGTGTTGACAGGGTCTAGCTTTTCTCTCCCAATGCCCATTTTGTCGAAGGCTGAGGCGAAAATAATGTCAGCTGAACTCCCGTTATCAATTAAAACTCGATGGATCGCTGTGGTTTGCCACGACGCGCCGGGAACCACCAATGGGTCAGCTATGGGATATTGGCATCCCTCCAGGTCTGAGTCAGAGAATGTGATGGTAGTGTCGAACGCTGGGCCGCTTAGTTATCGCTTTGTATTTCCGCCTCGCTCGATCCGATACGCAGGGCCTTCCGAGCTGAACTAGATTCTCCTCCTCCTGCGAATCCTCCCGAGATCACTCTGATTTCAGAATGCATGCTGACATTTACCGAGGTGGCTGTTGTTGAGTCAAACCGGCTCACCCGACCACTTTGGCCCGATTCGTCTGGTTCCCCGAGATATGAAACGCTTCGGAGATATCCCGCGCTTGTATTAAGTATTCTAATTCCTCTATTCAGTTGTATACAATTGTCCGTGCGATGTCCGTAATCCCTATGGAACTCGCAATATTTGAGTTGTCCCCTCGGCGGATCCGACTATCCGAAACGCCATCTCGTGAACTCCATTCGCACTCCCGCGTAACCCGGTGGACACCGAGGTGGCCGCGAGGGGGTGTGAAGCGCCGAGGCGAGCAGCGCCGCCATCCTCGATTGTGGTGGGCCCAGACGGTCTCGAGGTTTCCCTCTCCTTTCGGGGATCGCTCGATCTTTTCGATTTGTCCCGTCGTTTTCGCTTTTGTGACTTCGTCTCGCAGCTTCGTCACTGTGACTTTTTTCTACGTGGAAGAACTCTCTTTCTTTGATATTAGCCTCTCGCTTATGTATTTCTTCATGGCGAGTACTCGCCATGCTTGCTTGCGGGTTCTTCGAGATGGAAAACATCAAGTCTTCGATCAGATCTCTAACCCCCGTAATGAATGTCATGGATGGCGAACTTCTCTACTCCGGGTATGTCTATTTTCGTGTGACTCGCTGTTGAACCTTGCATGTATGATTTTAAACTTTCCCCGGAGCCTTGTTTTTTGACACTCAACAGATGGTAACTCAAGCTTCGTACGCTCGCCCGATGAAGCCGGAGATTAACGCAATGGATAGTTCCTCAATGACGATGGATGGCTGGGAATTCTATCGAACTGTGCCAAGGCCGGCCTTTAGCGTAGTGGCGAATGCCCTACATCGCACCGGGTCCTGATACCCATGCAGCTCCATCTGATTTTTGTAAGTATTGAGGTGATCGACGGATCCTCAATTTACGAACGCTCTACTCATGCATTCAACTTTAAACAAGGAAGTGTAGCACCCTCACGAAGGGAGATTCAGCTTTGTTGTACCAAGGTATCTGATAGTGTTCGGGACCCGCCTTAACCGCCTCCTTCACACGGGTCGAAGCCTGTTGAAGATCTCCCACCGCCCATGTCTCCGCTTCCCCGCTCGGCCGAGGTGATGCAAAGATTTCGTCGCGACGTGCCCCGAGTATTGCTTCGCTTTTCCCCTCTCGCAAGCACTCGGGATCCGCTCCCTCCCGGATCGACCGACTCTCGCTTCAACTTTCACTCCGGTATGTCGCGGACTGTTACCTCCGGGGAGGAATATTATGACCTTCCCGACCCGCCAGATCCTCCCTGCGTGTCAGAACTGCCCCGTAAGTTGTTCCAATTCCTCTACTAGGCGTTGATTGACGAGGCGGCGTTTTCCCCACTTCGCTTGTGTTGGCTTGCACTGCCTCGCTGTCCCGGGTCCGCCGCCCCATATCGCCGGGTGGATCCCGCGATCCTCGCTGACACGTTACCTCGCCCCGCTCCTTGGCTGATACCATCAAGAATCGAGAGATCAAGAGTATTTGTAAAGGAACTGTCGCTCCTACTGCATCAGGCGCCTAACCGATGATGCTTTTTTTCAACCGGAACTGGGCTGGAGCGTATGGGGTCGCCGGGCCGGGACCGGGATTACCGCGGGCTGAGATGCCGGCCCTGGATCGTCTCGGATCGAGGCGCGATCATGTGGGTCAAGGATCCGTTGTGCCCTAGCGTAGCACCTCCGCAAAACAAAGGAAAAGGGGGGTCGGCGAGGGCTACGCCCATGGCCGCTCCGATGCCTAAGTCAGTTCTTTCCTGGGAGAAAAGATGAACTGCACAAAGGGCAAATGTGTTGCATATGAGTATGCGTCTAAGAGTGCTGCAGCATCTTTCACCTACTGGTGGCCTTGGTATTTATAGTAGATGTTCAACCAGCTTGGATAGTGATTAGATTTGTTCTCATTGGATGGGGTATTTCTTATTTTAGTCCACATCGATTTGGTAATGTGATATAGAAGGAGCCGCTTGCTCGAGATAACTTCTCTTCTTTATCGTATATCCAACCTACGATGAGATCTCATATTATTTTCCTTCCTTATCGATAAGGCCTGTGGATCTGGTGATAATATATTGCTAGGGGTTTTCCTATTTTCTGTATGAACGATACACAATCTGATTTGTAGGATATGAGGCTTCCAATTCATCCAAGCTATCTCGGCCCGGCCCTCACCTTCTGTCAGGGGCCTCTGAGACCGGCGAGCCTGTGTCGAAGGTGCACCACTTCGGGCTTGGTCATGGCCTCGCGAGCCTATTTTAAACCCCATCGAACTATACATGAAAATGAAAGGTTTGGCATTGATTTGAAATGAGAAATGTTGTCAAATTGATCGCATGTGCATTATTTGAAATACACATGAAAAAGAAAAGTATGGCATTGATTTTAAAAATGAGAAATGTAGTCACTGATTGCATGTGCATTATTTGAAATACACATGAAAAAGGAAAAGTATGGCATTGATTTGAAATGCAATATTGAATGACCAACATGATGAGATTCAACAACTGAGTTCCTTGTGGTGGGAACCGATTGTAAAATGTGAAATCACACATTACCGAATTTACAAATTGTGATCTAGGATTCACAATGAATCTATCGTGAATGCTGCTTCATCAGTTAAAGTGAATCGCACTGCAATGTGGAATCACATTACTACTGAATGACAAACAGAACGAGATTCACAATGAATATGTCGTGAATGTTATTTTTACTAGTTAAAGTGAACCATACCGTAAATGTGAGATCACATTACTACTGAATGACAAATAGGACGAGATTCACAATGAATCTGTCCTGAATGTTGATTTCAATAGTTAAAGTGAACCATATCGTAAATGTGAGATCACATTACTACTGAATGACAAACAGAACGAGATTCACAATGAATATGTCGTGAATGTTGACTTTAATAGTCAAGGTGAAATTGCAAATTTGAAAAGTGAAAATAAATCTCAGAAAGTATATATATGCATTGTTTCACACTCAACATCGAATAATGTAAAAGGACATATCTTTGAAAGGAATTTCCTAAGAATTGCTTGAATGAGAATAGCATTGTATAGAAACTACTGGGTTAAGGAAAATGCTTAGCGTATAGTTTTTATCTATGCGTTGTGTACCAATTGAACATGAACGAAGGCCAAGACCGTAGAGAAAATCAGAGTCATCGCCAAGATTCATGGAGTATAAGTACATACTTCGTCCCATGCATCCATAGTACTTTGAGCATGAAATTTGTTTTGTTTTTAGAAGAATTGAACTCTGAGAGTATGTTTTGTATATTATTTTGTAAATAGCACGAATGCCATATTTTGTATAAATGTATTGTGAAAAGCAAAGGCTATGTACTCATATTAAAATGATAACGTTCCGTGATATTTGAAAATGTAAGAGTGAAAGAGCTCGCGTATTCGAAACATCTATTTGAAAATGTATTGTAATGAGTCAGGAGAGCATCCTGGACTCGATTCGGATCCACCGATCGGGTCTGGTCGGGGAATGGGGTGCTACACAATCCAGGTTGCTAACAAATCATTATACATAAGTAATTCATTCATGTAAGCATTGTAATCAATCTCCAATCAAGCATAGACAATTCTATCAAACCATTGCAATGCATTTTCCTTCCCCTTGTTCCCCCTTATGTTATACTTATTAAAAAAGCTATTGAAGTTCTCCTTCAAGTGACGAAAACAATAGGCATAGTTCTCTTCTCCAAAAGTTTTGGTACATTACATTTAAGACCGAGGTCTATCCCATAAAATGACCACATCCTTATCCATAATGAGATTCTTAAGTTTTGTAAGAAGACTTCAATCCTCGTAATTTGAGCTTAAATACAAAGATACGCTATCGGGAACATGTTGTCATTGGCATTGGGCACCACCGTATGGCTCCAGCTACATGTGGGATGCGAGCTCAATAGCAATGATCGGGTCGACATCCGCTCAAAACCCTATAATGGCTACCACGGGCAATAAAGAGTTGTTGAAATGATCACCACTTGAGGTGTCAACTTACAATTGATCCCATATTACATTTTTTTATTCGGCCACGTACCCAAGACAACAATTTATAAACAATTGACCATATATTCTCCTTAGCCTTCCTTATGCCAAGCTTCAGACATAAGTCAAATACATCCCATGTCTCTCAAACAAAGTCTTTACAAATTTGTCGTGGCATGTATTTAGTTGTACATCGAATGACATCATCAATAACCTTCAAGGCTCGGTTACATCTAACTAATGTTTGAGAAGAAACTAGATCATCAACAGTATGTCTATGCTCATTTACGAACGTGTGCACTTTTACAAGATGTGAAGCACCCACAACATAATAAGTTACCTTTCAAAGGCAATCATTTACCATGCATATAACAGTCATGTGTTTAAAGTAATTTCTATTGTAATAGTATCGAAATCTCCCTGATATAGACATCAAGTAGATAGCATCTAAATAATTCACATAGGAACATTTGGCCACTAGCTATATTTATTTTGAATCGCTTAATTATGTTGAACCACTTCCTCACCAAGAGACTCAACAAATTGTGAGGCATTTTATGATATTTCCATAGACGAACTCAGATTCAAAGCTACATTTCTTTAGACGTGTCCATAATTGGAAGCAACAATAGGTGTTAGAGGATCACTGTTAACACGATATACACAAAATTAATGAGTCCATGTTTTAGAAAATATTGTGTGAAGTTGTATTATAATCACATGTTTAACTAAACTTAACATGACTTGGAGGTGGTGGGATGACCTCAACCGAGACATAGGTATTCGAACTAGCATACACATAACAATAATTGTCATTGAATTTAAACATTTTCTTCAATTCTTCATCGTCTTCTAACAATACCAACATTGATGGATCAAATTTACATGTGTAGTACATTTCAATGCAATTGATTCAACCTTAAACCTATCACAAACTATAGAAACAAATTCGGCATATGGAATATGTATGTTCATGATTTATGTGATGACTCGACTACCCTTGTATTCAATTGACCCATTGGACTTCACCATTTCCCCACCGTAGCATACATAAATGAACATCTCGTTTTCCATCTTCATCTAATCTATAGATTTAGTTTCACACAATTTCAATTACATAATTCATAAGTTACACGGTTAACATAATCCTTTATGCGTGTTATGGTGGTACCAATAATCTATTATGGTTGTCTAAATGCAACAAAGAATACAACTAGAGTAATTCTAACAAAGTTTTATTATGGTAGTACCGGGTAGTACACCCAGTTTATTATGGTAGTACACCCAATACAAAATGATATTACCTCTAATGTGTTATGCTAAAAACACTTATCTGACTAATCCATACAAATTGTTTGACTGATTAAGTACTACCAAAAATCGAAATACGATGCTAGTAAACTATATAATTCATTCCAATTGAATGACTCTATCCTAAATAGAATAAAAACTTAGATACAAATATAGTGTTTTAAGGAACTGTAGGTAAAATTAGTGGCTTAAACACTTCAAGGAAGCTAACTCACTAATTGTTTTCACCAATGTTTTATTATGGTCGTACCGGGTAGTACCCTAAATACCTTATGGTGGTACCCCCAGTATATTATGATAGTCCTAATAGTACCACCAGGATGTAATGGATCCACATAATATTTGAGACCACATTGGGGGGGTACCTCATGCTTTTTACGGGCCTACCTTCATCCCCATAAAGGTAATACTTAAACCACTTGGTACAATTATAGCCTGCTTTCAAAATATTGATTATTTTAGGTAGGACTCACACCTTGGTAGTACCTTCATCCATCGTGATTTACTCAATTTCATCAAAACATAGTCGACACTAATAAAGGTAACACCTTTATTTATAAAACCAAGAAAGAACAACCGAAATGCCAAAAGAAATCTATATTTACAAAAACGAACAAAGAACATACCGAAAATGCCAAAACAAAGCTATATTTACAAAACAAAGAAAGAACTACTAAAAATACTCAAATTTGAGCTACATTTACAAAACGAAGAACTAACAATTGAAAATGGAAAACGGCTATAATAAACTTCACAAAGACAAACTCACAGCTTGAATTGAGATAACACAAAGAATTGCCGAAAAAATGTTATCAACGACTCGTACTTACCTTACTTATGTCGAGAGAGGGGAAATATTGGAAAACAACATAAAATGTGAAAAAAGCTTCCTTCTCCTTCTGGTCTTTTATGTTGAGAAATATAAAATGGAAAAAAAATGTTTACAAAGGTTAGGGGAGTAATGGGTTGTCAAAGAAAGAAGAGGAGGGAGGGAAGATGAAGAGTCGAGGAAGGAAATGAGGAAGAAGACAGAAAATGCTTTTACCAGAGGGTACTTGGGTATAGGGGTAGTTTGGGAAGAATTTTTTGCAATCATCACTTTTGTTACCAAATAATAATTACTTTTGGGTAGTAATGCAACTAGAATTCTCCTTTTCAATTTTTATAGTATTTCCCTATTAATGAGACAAACACACTTTTCACAATCTTCTAACATAAAATAAAAATAGATCATCGGTTTTTTGTTTGTTATTTATGTAAACAAAAAACCTAATCATTAATATGATTAACCATTTGTTCAATTAACCATATATCGATTTTTCGGTTAACCATAATTAAAAAATAAATTGGTAATTTCATAATCATATATTAAAGTTCAAATTATAATAATTACTCTAAATACATTTATAAAATAAAAAAAAATTGATACAATCTATTCATTTGCAATCCCATGAAACTTGTGCATTTATAATACATCCATAAACAATGTATAAAATGCATGAGATTAAATAATTTAATCACGGTTTTTTGTAATCAACCACATATTTTAACAACTTCGGTAGAAAAAGAAATTAATTCAAAGAAATCATAGTCTATATGCTTTGTAGGAAAATGGAAAAAGCTTGGCTTGAAGGAAAAAAGTAAAAGCAACGATAGAAATGAGAAAGTCATAACTCACACAAGTAGGGAAACCTATTTTATATATTTTTGGGAATTTTTCTGCTGGTTAATCGAAACCATGGTTTCAGTGGAGTAAACCGAACCAGATTTATAAACAAAAACCAAACTAAACGATCTGCTGCTAACTCATTTTTTCGATTTGGTTTCAGTTTGATTTTTCGGTCGGTTCGGTTTCTTAGGTTTTTTGCTCCACCCTCACTAACTTATCATATGTTTTTTTTTCTTGAAAATAATCATTTTTGGCCAAATATGCCATTTTTCATTTCATGTAATTATATCTTTTAGAATAATATGCTATTTTGCAAGAAAATAAGGAGGGATATTTTGTCAAAGACTCAAAATCATGCGAACAATTGATAACATTTTTTGGAAGCTTATATACTAAGGTTCTATGTGTATTAATTTATGAAATATTTGGTTAAAAGATATGAAATAACACATGCAATATTTGTGAATCTTTGTAACCTATCACACGCTTTTTTTCTTGAAAATAACTTTTTGGACAAAGATTCACTTTCTGCTTTCATGTATTTACATTTATCTCTTAATTACATATGAAATAAAAACAAGGAGAGTATTTTTTCAAATAATTTAAATCATGCAAAAAATTGATAAGATTTTGGAAGCTTTATATGCTATAGTTCTATGTATTAATTAATGAAGTGATTTAGGTTAAAATACATGAAATAATGAATATAATTGAAAAATAATCATTTTTGGACAAAAATATAAATTTTCATTTCATGGTATTTACATTATTTCTCTAAAAGAATGAACTACCTTTGAAAGAAAAACAAGAAGTAGATTATTAAAACTCAAAATTATGCAAAAATTGATATGGGGTCAAATTTGAAATTGGGTATTCAAAAAGTCTTTGATCAAATAACTTTGGTTAAAGCAGACAACAATGCAAGATTTGCCAATCTTACATATCCCATATATTTTTCTTTCAAAATGATATTTTTTGACAAAAATGGCCCTTTCATTTTTTGCATTTACGTTATTCTAAAATAAAGGGTTATTTTTGCAAAGAAAAACAATGAAGATATTTTTGTGGAAATTGATGAGGGTCGGATGTTTTGAAATTATGTTTTCAAAAAGTATTTTTAGTCAAATCATCCTTAATTAATTAGGTTTTGGATAGGCCAATGATTGACTTAAGGCAGCTTTGGAACCCATTTATTAGGTCAAAAAATGAGTAAAAAATTTGTCACCAGAGAAGACTGTTGAACCCATTCAAAGATATAGGCCTGGAGGATTTGGGCCCAAAAGTTTGTGTGAAAGTTGAAACAGACTTGCATGAAAAGAAAGAAAAATTAAAAGTATGTCTTGTTACAGTCTTCAAAAACATTTTTTTTTTTTTTTGTCATGGAAAACAAGATACGATTTACGCCATCTGTTTGTTTTTTCAAAATTTCATGACTTATTATTGAAATTTTTTTAAAAATGTTCTGAATAGAAAAAGTTAAAATATTAGGTTTTTTCTATTAAGAAAAAAAGTAATTTTCTACTAAAACAAATAAAAACTTTATCATTATCCAATAAGAAGGAGAGCCAACAACACTCACTATTAAGAATGACAATGGGGGGTTTGGGACGAGACTACCCCATCCCTACCCGAATCTTTTATTTTTTTTATTTTAAACCCGTCTCATTTAAAAAATTAACGAGACGGATAGGTTGGACCGAAATGAAAAATTTCTCAAACTGCTATTTTATTATATTAAAATTAATATATTTCATAAAAATAAAAATAAAAATAAAAATAAAATATTCTAATAATTATTATTATTTATATTAAAGTATAAAATTAAATAATAAAAAATATTTTTAAAATATAATCGAGGCGGGGTGGGAATAACAATACCCGAACTCGTCCTGAACCCATCTCGAATTTGAGAAAATAAAGTTGAACCCACTAAAAACCCAATTATAGTTATGTAGGATACGAATTTCTAACAACCTAGATCACCATGCGGAAGAACACAAACATCATTTAATGGAGAAAAACACCGAATTACATACCTTGGAATCCATGTGTTCTTTCTTTGTCGAGCGAATCGATGAAGAGCCGCAAAGAGAACCGACCCTAAGATCTCAAGATCTTCTCCCCAAACGACTCCTTTGAAACTCCGGCTTTATGAGATTGCCGATCACTTTCTTGTAGAGAAACCGTATGAGAGAAATAACGATGTGATAGAAAATGTATCCTGTGGTTTGGAGGGACTTGAGCTTCAAATAGAGTTCCGACTCACTGCCCCCATAACGGGCTGTCAACTCAAATTTCACACACCAAATCACCCCATATGATTTATTAAGAAGCCCAATAACCTCACTTAATTAGACCAATCTTAATTCAGTTTTAATTCCAATTAATGAAGCCCACTTAATGAAAACCTTACATTCTCCCACTTGGGCGATATTAATTGAAACAAAACTGTGTGCGCACCTTTATATTGGTCTAGAGATTTATTTCACAGTCAATCCATCCCATAAAGTCTCGAATAATCGAATCATGGCTAGAATTGCATGTACTCACGCAACCCCTTCCCCATGGTCACGAAGTGCTTTCAACTTTATCGATATGGATTCAATATGGTAGTGTGTTTAAATGGACAATACCTCATAATGAGTGATACTTCTCATGTGTTATCCATTTTGTTAGTCCAAATTCCTTCTCCTTAAGTGTCACAAACCTAGTGTGTCACTGTGAGAATATCCATTATGGTCTAAACTAACTCAGAGCAGGCAAAGTTACCTTGATAGGTAACTCTTACTTCTAATGTGTAACAAAATATGCTATTGAGGCTACGCAAGAATGCCCCAGCCTTTATTCAAGGTTTACTAATAATGCCTTGATATTTTCAATAGCTTATATGTACTCAACTCGATAAACCTACATTCACAATACCATTGAATGTAAAAGAGTTGATACATATTCAATTATTACAAAAATGTAATGAAATTGAATCTAACCTTTATAGAGCAACTTTAAAACTTAATAGCTCCCACTCAATTCACAAAGATCCCATGATACTCCTAAGCCCATGTTAATGACATGTCGTTCAAATACACAAGGGCGAAGGCCTTTAGTTAGCGGATCTGCAATCATATCATCCGTTGATATGTGTTCCACTGCAACGTCACCGTTTTGAACTTTTTCCTTTATGGTCAGGTATTTGACCTCCATGTGTTTAGACCCCTTGAGACCTCTGTTGTTGTTAATAAACAACACTACAGAGTTACTGTCACAATACAACTGTATGGGCCTATCTAGAAAATCAAAATACTAACCCTTAATTAGGTTTCTGGAGCCAAATTGCTTGAGAAGGCTAAAGCATACAACTCCGCTTGCATGGTAGAGGATGCAATTAATTTCTCTTTCTCACTTTTCCATGATACTCGCACCTCCGCTAACTTAAAGATATAACCTTGTTGACTTCTTTCATCCCGACAACAAAGAAAGTCCTAACTTAATACCAACTAGTCAGAGGGTCCTTAACATGTTTGTAAATCAACATATAGTCTTTTATCCTCTTTAAGTACCTCATAACCTCTTGGCAAGAACCCAATGATCAGTCCCGGGGTTTGACCGATATCCGCCTAGAAGTCCTTGCAAAGGCAATATCAGCCTAGTGCATACTGAGCATACATAATACTCCCAAGTGCACTAGCATATGTATATTCTTCATTCGGCTTTCTATATCTGAATGAGGACATTGTGATAGACTCAACTTATCACCTTTACATGTGAGCAATTCCGGCTTACATAGCTGCATGTTGAATCTTCTAAACACGATCAACATATGCCCTCCCGAGATAAAACCCAATAGTCTGCAATCCATCCCTATGAATCTCAATGCTCAGACAAAAGACGCCTACCAAGGTCCTCATATCAAAGGTTTGACAACATCCGCTTTGTTCATGCAAGACTAAGGTCATCGCTTGGGTGCTAGTATTATCATCCACATAGAGTATTAGGAAAATGAATTTCCTCCCATCGACCTCGCAAAGATATACATTGATCTACTTTGTTCTCAACAAAACCATATGAAGCACAACACTATGAAACTTCATACCATTGTCTAGAAGCTTGCTTGAGACCATAAATAGACTTTTTCTGCCATAGGCAAGTTTACCCGAATCATTTGCCACAAACCTTCGTTGCATCATAGACTTCTTCATTAAGGTCTCCATTGAGAAATGCGCTTTTAACATCTTATCCGTGTAACTCCATATCAAATGAGCAATCCACGCCATGATCACTCTGAAAGAATCTTTAGAAGAGACTGGAGAAAAGTTGCTTCATAGTCTACTCTTCTTTCGAGTGAAACCTTGGCTACAATTGGCTTAAAACTTCTCAATCTTTCCTTTAGAGTCCCTTTAGTCTTATACACCCATTTACAGCCAATGGGTCTTATGACCTGTGTAATTCAATAAGTTCCCAACTCCATTGTGTTCTATAGATTGAATTTCACCTCCTCATTGCATCTAACCACGCCCGATCGAGGACAAGAAACAATTTTCTCATAAGTTATTGGATCTCAGTCCAGGCAGATATCGTAGTCTTGCTCTCCTATATAGACTAAATAGATCCGGTGTATGGCGGTGTCCTGCCACTGAGTGGATCTCGCCTACGGAGTAGTAATAGCCGCGTGCACTTTGAGGCTTTGATGAACTTCATTTAGGAATTTTGTCACCGACAAGCGGATCCTAGTCTCAAGCGGGTTCAATGGGTATGTGGGGTTTCCACAATTATTTGTATGGGAGGAGATACGAATACCACATTGCTACCGTCTTTATCATCCTCGATAGTCTGTGAGCGGTACACTCTTGATACGTCAAACTCCAAAACTTAGGCTATGCGATTCACAATTCTTGGCCTCCACATTGGGATTATAGAACCGATATCCACTTTGAATATTTAGGGTAAGATACAAAATAACACCTAGTGGTTCTAGAGTCTGACTTACTTAATGTTGGATTATATAACTTTACTTACACGGGACATCCCCGAACCCTTAAGATGGTTTAAAGTGAGCTTCCTTGATCCATAACTCAAAGGAGTCAATGGAGCAGCTTTCGTGAGTGCACGATTCAAAATGTACAAAGGCTGTTTCAAAGCCGCCCATGCGTAGAGATGAGATTGTCTACTTAATCATACTCGCACCATTTCCGTAAAGTGCGATTGCGCCTTTCGGTATACCATTTCTTTCCGGGACTCCCGGGCATAGTAAAGCTGTGCCTTATCCCGAAGTCCTCTAAGTATTTAGCGAATGGCCCTTTAAGGCTATCCCGGCATCGCCATGTTTGCCATAATACTCTCCACCTCGGTGGATCTAACAACCTTTATGACTTTTCCCGATTGTTTCTCGACTTGATGCAGAAAAATCTTAGACTTGTCAAGAGACTCGGACTTTTCTTTAATCAAGTACAAATAACCATATCGAAATAGTCATCAATAAATGTGATGAAATAAAAATTTCTACAGGTTGCCATAAGGTCCACTTATATCGATTGAATGACTTCCAGTAGTCGGAATACGGTTTGCGAGTTTTTCTTTCTTATCTTGGTCATTTTACCTATGACCCAGTCTCGCATATCTCTAAGTCATTTTTAAGAGCGAGTAGGATATTAGTCTTTGTGCTTTCTACTCTATCCTTAGAATATGGCGAAGTCGTTATGCCGTAATGCATAAGACTCGTCCTTAGGTAGTGGTCTTTTTGAAACAACCTTTTCAACTTGTATAAGCCACGTATATGTCATCGGGAGATAAACTTAATCTATATAATCCGTTGGACATATGACAGTACCCAACCTTATTTGAATTAAGAAATATTGAAATAATATTGCTCTTAATTTCAAAAGAATAATCATATGAATCCAAACATGATCTTTTGAAACTAGAATCCTTCTAAAGGAAGGTACATAAAATATGTCTTTCAACATCAATTTAAAACCCGAATCTAAAAACTAAGATTACATCTCCACGAACATGACTTGACCTTCTCGTTTATTTCCCACAGTGAGCTTTGATTCATCCTTGTTGGCTTCCTCCGGTTCCTTGAATCCACGTATGGTAAAATGCAACATGATTAGTTGCTCACTTTAGCCAAGCCACCAAGAACTGGATGGTGCTTCAGATAGGTTGGATTCACAAACAAGTATTAAAGAATCATTACCTGTAAGCCCACGCTTGGACATCCAAGCTTTAAATTTTGTACAGTCCTTCTTCATGTGACCTTTCTTCTTGCAAAAGAAGCAGCGATCACCATCTTTTCAGAATGTCTTCTTTTGGACCTATAATTGTCGAGATTGACCGGTAGTTTCATGAGCACCTTTATGAGTTCGACTTTTGAACTTCTTATTCTTCCTCTTATGGGGACTTGCGACATATCTCAGAGCCATATCTCTTTATCCTTCTTAAACTTCTCTTCCTCTGCCACCACCGCCCCAGCTATCAAGTCATTTCTCTTGACCAAGTTTCATCTTAGGAATTGTGGTTGTCTTTATAATCCCAAATCGGGTGGAAGGGTGTTCGAGGGCTTGATGCCTGATGCAAGCATCGGAATGGTAACATTAAAACTTGGAGCTCGCCTTTAGGTCTACCATCACGAGGACATAATCTCTAACCCAATTTGTACCATCATACTTCATGTTGAAGAGCTTTTGGAAGAAGTGTTCCAACCTGGCATTGGGTGAAACTGTTTTCTCGCCTCTATGGCTGCCATCATCTCCTTAAGGTGATCTGCAAACCACTTTCAAAGTGTTCTTGTATGGATTTCTTCATTGTCGACAATAAATCCATTCTTCCTTTCAGAGCGGCCATGGTCAGTTTCCAAATTGATGCTAGAGTTGTGATATGCGGCTTATCCATTGTAGCGCCATGTGAACATCCGCCCACGACTCCATTCCAAATTGAAAATCCTGCTTTCCATTTCTTGAAATTCAATCAGTAAGGATCTCAATTGAAATGGAATTACCGCTCCATGAAAAATTGGTAGAAAAATAAAACATAACAATACAATCGGCATCATGTGAATACTCATAGAGAGTACATACATCATCACATAATCACCTTTAGGCGAGAAAATATGACATGCGGTTGTACATTCTCCACATGGCTGGCCATAAGAACATATTCTAATCCAGCCGTGAAATCACCACCACTGGAGTGAACCACTAAGATCGATCATTTCTCGTTGCATGCCATCATGTATCCCTACGAACTAACAGAGATCACCTCCTTTGGGAGTATGACCATGCGATAAAACGGAGACATCCCACCACAATATGAGGTTGATATTTCTCAAACCAATCAAATTGTGCCACTTTGGCGGTCCTTGTGATTGAATTCTTAAAAAATCACTCATACCAGGATATAAACTTTATGTATCACATTCAATATATATATATTATACCCGATTATATTGTTCGATTCATTAATAGTCAATTAATTTTAGAACTTACCACGGCCATATGCGTGGTATTCATGTTAGTTACATATGTATTTAGAAACCATAGAGAAATACCAAGAATACGTGAAAATACCTAATAACTAGGCATACATAAGGGTTCTATACGTATTTTTCATATACGTAAAGAAACAGAACATGCTAAGTCAATATATACCAAATTGAGAATTTCGTCTGAATCTGTAGGTATCAAAATTGCTTTAAAATACACCCTCCCCTTGCCCTCCGCATCACGAGAAGGTTCGCGTGTGGAAGCCCCAACGTGCCAGCGTGCCGAGTGCGAAGAATTTTGTGTTGGCGGGTCGGGTTTGACCCGTTGACCCGGTTGTGGGTCAATAAATTCGGGTTTAACCGTTGACAGAATTCGAGATCGGTGGCCGGTTCGAGGTTTGGCGGTGTGGCCGGGTGGTCGATATCACGGGTCGGGTCACGGGTTGGAGTCAAAGGCGGCGTCATCAGCCCGCGTCGGCTGACGCGTCGTGACCCGCGTCGGCGCCACTAAGCGAACCGGGTCAACAAGCGGATCGGGTAGATCGGTTTGGCCGGTCGATTCTTGGCCAGGTCATCGCGGCGTCATCAATAGCGTCGGCGACCCGTTGATTCGATGCGGCGGCGTGTCTTTGCCGCGGCGTGCGTCTTCAACGCGCGTGGTGGCGCGTGGCGGCGCGTGAGAGCGCGTGCGGCGGTTTCCGGCGACGTGCCACCCACCGTTGTGATCGTCTCGTCGTGAAGATTCCAAATATGTAAAAATATTTAATTTTGGATGTATAGAAAAAATCCGAAATTGAATGAATGTCCAGATTTTCATAAAACCAAAAGAATTTCTCCAAATCCGTATGTTTGAGTTCCTAATCCATGGTTAGCTCTGATACCAAGCGTAGGATCTGAATTTCTAACAACCTAGATCACCATGGAAGAACACAAACATCATTTAATGGAGAAAAAACAACGTAAATTACATACGCTGGAATCCATGTGTGTCTCTTTCTTTGTTGATGCGGGCTGATGAAGGTACACAAAGAGGCAGATCTCAAGATCTCAAGATCTTCTCCCAAAGCGACCCTTTGGGCGGCTTTATGAGATTGCCGATCACTTTTCTCAGAGAAAACCGTATGAGAGAAATAACGTATGTGATAGAAAATGTATCCTTAGGGTTTGGGAGGGACTTGAGCTTTCCTTAAATAGAGTTCTGACCACGGGCCCTCTCATACTTGGTAGGGCCGAACCTCGACCCACACCGACCAGCCCATATGATTTATTAAAGAAGCCCAATAACCTCACTTAATTAGACTGATCTTAATTCGGTTTAATTCAGTGTGAAGCCCATAATAGAAAACCTTACATGTTAAACCAAAATCGTCACAATAAGGGTGGGGCAGAGACCAGAACCTGAAATGTCAGATGCAAATTTACCATCCATACTCACAACTCAATGTTAAAAAACAAAAAACTTAATACCCAATACTATCAAACCATTCGAATTATTAAGTTCGGGAAAAATATATTCGACGTTAAGTAAAACCAAGCGCCTTAGTTCCCTTTTCTTCTTTTTATTTCCTTAAAACACAAAGAATATGATAAACACTAAATTCAATAAATAATGAGAAAATTCAAAGAACACCAAAATGGTGTTGTGTTTTAAAACTATCCATTTTAAAAATATGAATCAAACGAGGCTTATGTCCACTGTTTGCTTTATTTGAAAATTTGAAACCATGGGTTTGAAAACACAAAAAATGGAAACCAAATAAGTTTTTAGTGTTATTCATGTTTTTCACAATAAATAATGTTCTTGAAAATATAGACAAACAGTCCTAGAATCATGAATAAAAAATATGAGTGATTTACACCTTAATTTAACATGTGTTTGGTTCTTACCAATGAGAAATTTCAAAGAATTATTAGGACATGTTTGGTTCTATTTTCGAAACCGTTGTGGATAATACTTTTTCCTAAAATATAAACACCAAATTTTTTTTAATAAATATTGAGAAACTGTGTTAATGTAGATCCCTTGTAGGGAGCTTGGAGGAGGATTTTTTTTCTTAGTAGTTTATATATATTTTGAAAGTTAATTATTTTTTAATATAATGTAATGAATTGTTTTTATTGAAACTCGAACCCTTTCTCCTTATGTTTGGTATTAGCCAAGGCAAAAATATTCTTTTTCAAAAATATTTTAAAATCTTATTAATCAGAAAAAATAAATTGATCAGATATTTAAAATATTTTAATTTTCAAATAAATTTTGTTTTACAGTAATCAGAAAATAGTTTTTAAAAATTCTTTCTGAAAAATACTTCTCAAATTTGTTTTCCAAAATAATTACTGAATGCACCTAATTTGATTATATAAAATGTATTTAAGGAAATATAAATTAAAAATTGCTTAATACAATAAATAATGAATAAAATTTATGGAAGAATCATCCATCAATCAATCTAATAGCTGATAGTCACTTCCAAATATTCTATCAAAATAGAGGCCGTACTACCAACAATGGAAAAATCAACATGGGATCGAGTTTTATTTTATTTCTTTAATAGCATCCACATACCAAACAAGAGATCAAACAACAAGGTCTTAATGTAACCTTTATGTCATTATCCTTCATCCTTTTCTCCAACCTCTCAAACAAAGAGCTCAAATGATTTACAGGTTATCAACCCAAACTAAACTCAATTGTTCACTTAAGGACGAAAATTTCTTCGATTCGATAAATATCCTATATCCAATTAGAATGAAGGAGGGTATAGCAATGATTTAGACCTAATAAATATTCGAATAATTGGTTTCAAATTTTTTTGATTTAGAGATATGACAAATCAAGATAACTCATGAGATAACTATCAAAACTAACCTATTACCATGTCCACATGCAACAACCTGGAACATATAGACACCAAACAAAATCTTATTCAACCATATTGTGGCAACTTATAATCAACTACACCAAACATTCCAAAATCAGCTTGAATTCCAAAAAAGAAAAAGAAAATAAAAGACAGTAGAAACAAACCAGTTACAATGAATCTGTGTGATCCAGATTTCAGGAAGGTTTCAGTTTGTAAAGCCACAGCACAAGATCCGCTAATCCTTGAAGTTGAACTCGTGTGATGCACCTCAACACCTCCTTCTGATGACTACAGACAAAGTTGTTTCGCCTTAGGCACCACAACGCTTTTACATGCTATCCACATTTCATATTTAGATCTTTATAAGAAGACGACTCAACATATCACTGATTAACTTTCTGCTTTAGATTTATGTTTAAGAAAATCAGCCACCATTGGGATCAATTTATTGGATTCAACATTAAGATGGCTTATGGACTTGCAGTTCATACCAAACTCTGATTGCCACGCAAGTTCATTATGTTGAGTGGGATTTTGATATTATGTTCCTGGAGGATGAAATGGTACCATTTTTGGGACTCCTTCCAATCTTATCTCCATTCTATGATCACGAATCGGGCCCTTTTGTCTGTTTTTTCTGCCAGTCTAGACACGTGCAACTTTCTTGTGATTTTGTTTAAAATGATATGATCCCTAAAAAGCTTTTTAGTCGTAGTTTTGTTTTAGTTAGTGAGTGGCAGCCTCCTTTCATATTTTCCCGATAAATTATCTGGGGAGAGAAAAGGTGAAAGGAAGCATAAAATGCAGGGAGATGAGAAGAAGAAAGTGAAAGAGGTGGGGAGAGAGAAAATAGTAGATATAGGTGAAGGTAATGGGAGAAAGAACAGCTTTATTTTCTCACATCTACGTGTTTTTCTCAAGTTTATATTTTCTTTGTGGTTGGTTTGGTTTTTTTATAGGTGAGTAGAAATCTATGTACTCTTACAAATTTACTACAGTGATTTTGTTCCTGTTTGATTCATATTTTTTCCATGAATGAGTTTTCCATGTAAATCCTCAGGTTGTAGACCTGTATTTTTCCCAATTATTTCTCAATTCAAATTGACATTTTTGCTAAGGTTGATCCGGGCTAGATTTCCCAATAGTGGTATCAAGTAATTGCCTACATCCAAGGGGCTAAAAGTTCATATATAAGGTGTTTCACTATTTATTAATGGTTACAAGTTGCACTTAAGTGAGACAAAGACTCCACTTTTCCACAGTCGTCTTCTCTAACTATCCATAAAACATTGAAATAAGCTCCTCATATATGTTAATGAATGACATCACATATGCTATAGTTGCTGATATGTCAATAATGGGCATGAGCCTTCTGTTATGGTTACTCAATTAAATATTTAATATTATTTTATAATAATTTTAATTTTAAATGGAAAATGAAGTTGTTACCAAATGAAACCTATTTTACATTAAATTTGATGCTCATTTAAGTTTAATAATAAAAATCAAGTCTTAGAATAATGTCTATATATATAGAGAGAGAGAGAAAATTCCATAAATCCTTGCCAAGTTACTTTCCATTTTTTTACATATAAACAAAATCTAATTAAAAACATTCAATTAAGATAACATACAAACTTAAACTGAATAGTCAATGATCTATCTTTAAAAGAGGTGGTCCTTTTTCCTTCATCGTTGTCTTTCTCTTACTAAGTTTGTTGGATACTTAGTAAGATAAATACAACATTAACAGAAAAAAGTAAGGAAAAAACTTTTTTTAAGAGAACTTCGATATCATAAAGATAAATATTCAAGATCACATGCCAATAAAGTTTAGCAACATAGGAATGAGATAAGAATAATCAAGGCAAAATATAGTCTTTAATGGATAATTAACCGATTACAATGAAAAAAATCGAAAGGAAAAAGACAATTAATAAAACAAAACTATAAAAAAAAAAAAAAAAAGCTAGAAGGATTTAGAGATGCTCAATGCTTACCACGGAAAGATTTGGAGATGCTCTAAGTTTCTTTGACTAGTTATCAAGGTAAGATCTTTTTATGTGGTGTTCAAAATTCATGGTTATTCTATCAATAATATTTATTTTTTTGATAGGCATGTTATTCTATCAAAAATATTTGTTAGCAAATCAAGAAAGATAGTAGATTGCATGGTAAAAAATAAAAGTAAAAAAAATAAAATAAAAACTAATAAAGACATTGCTAAGATATGTGAAAATTTGCTTCTAATACAAAATGAATAAGAAACTCAACCTATTAACAAAAGAATAAAGAGTTAATGATATTATTCTATGTGAGGTAAATATTGGTGTAAACTAGGAATTTTGTTGACAATTGAGTTTAAGTTGGACACATGGAAGCAAGTAACTTAACCGTTTAAATAAGAAGATTGGCAAACATTATTTTAGGTAACAATTAATAATTAAAAGGTGCACATTAAGATCAATTATTGTTAACTGAAGCAATATTGACAATTGAACTTCAAGTAAAGAGCAAATGGAAGAATATAGATGCATATTAACTAGTACCGTCTTATATTATTATTATTATTATTATAAACATAAAACTTATCATAGTAGCAAAAAAATTATGAAGAAAACGAAAATTACAGCCTTTAGCTTAAACAGTAAAACTTATTGATGCAACAAAAAAATCCTTTACAAATATCATGAACATGGGTACAAATGAGTTACATGATATACCCTCCACAATCTACCTCTATATCATGTCAATAGTTTATACCTCAAATAAAACTTCTAACGAGTGCCTTAGTTTATCTCTATATCTTTAAAAATAAATAAAAATAATTCAATAAACTCATCTCTTAATGGAAATAATTATTTAGGAAAGTATATAACATTTTCTATAACAAAGATCTATTTTTTTTATTTTTTTCCTTAATAATGAAAAATAGTTTGCATTTTCAAAATTGAAAAAGAAAATGTTATTACTTTTCATTATTTATTTCCTAATTATAAATATTTTACTCACTATTCCTTATATGTTCTTTTATTTTCAAGATCTTAAAATCTTAAAGTAGAAAATCATTAACCATTAAATTCTTAATTCTATCAACAACATAATCTAAAATTTATGTAGAGCAATTATAAAAGTTTCTTTCTCATTTTTTAGTATTATATAAAGAAACAATTTCTATATGGAAGATTAAATATATTTTTTTATGGGTAAACAAACTCCATATATTAATCACAAAAAAAGAATACAAACAAAACAGCCCGAAAGTATACTCTCTTTTGAAAACACAATTTGTATTTATGGCTAAAAAAATTCTAAATTAAAAATAGTAACTCATTTTTCATACATCGTGGTTAATAACGCATTTTCATTTAAAATAAAATAAAATAACAAATTGATTTTATGTAGTGTAATTGAAGTTCTATATATATAGTAAAATGTGGTTGCTCTTGTAGTCAACATAATGATAGAGGTGGGAATATAGAATTTGGCGGGTAGTGAAGTGGCTGAAATTTAGGAGGGTAGGTAGAAAAATAAAGGCTTGAACAAGAACCAGGCCATTTGGCCCAGCCTCGAATAGGCAGGCGGGCCATTTGGGTTCGGCCTGGGCTAGCCTGTTTAGCTTGTTTTGATTTATTAATTTAATAAATATATATATTTTTTTGATATAGAATTAATTTTTTATTTGTAAAAGTACTTGAAAATGTAGTTATGAGACATGTGAATAAAATATTAAAATAAACATTTTGTTAAGTCCCCAAAGTTGATGTATTTTTCAAGATTTAGAATTAATATTTTATTTATAAAAATACTATTGATGGAATAAAATATTAGAAATAAATACGACATGTCAAGTAAGAATAAATATTACAATAAAATAAACAAGAGAAAAAAATGTGGTGGAAGAACAATAATTACATTGGGTTACATAAAATAATGAGAAATTATATATTTTAAAATTTATAAATATTTTGGCCCGTTTAGCATGTTTTTAACGTAGCTGCTTAGGGCTGGTGAGCTTGACCAAAGTAACCCTAATAAGCAGACCATATTGGCCCGAACTATTGACGTGGCTGCTAGATCCGGGCTAAAAGCCGAGGCGGGGACCGGCCCGGGTTTCAGTATAGTTTACATATTAAGAAAAACACGTCACCCAAATGAAAAAAACCAAAAGTTCAATCCATATTCTAATATTAAAAATTGATCCCCTTTCTTTCTATTAGATATTAGGGTGTGCATACATATTTTTAATAGAACTTCTCTTGGGTATTCTTTAACCAATAGGATGTTGTTAAAGAGTGTCGATTGCTTCAGACGATGGAGAGGCAATGATTTGAGGACCTCCATCGGTAACAATATTCCTCACATAAAAAAATCATGTACACCCTCTTAGTCAAAAACCGTATTTTCATTAGTTTGTTTAGTAACGATCCGAGTTTAATTTATTAGTTTATTTAATAGAGACCCGACTTAAAGGGATGCTACGCTTCCATTATACATTCCTGATAAGTAACATGACTCTTTGACTTAGACTCGATTTTTTCCTGACCTACATTTTCTTATGAAGAATGGTATTTAAGGTTTTTCTTTCTTATTTTATTTTACCTTGACATTTTAGTATAAAAACAAATGTCTTAATATTTTAGTGGAAAGTATTAATAGAAAAAATATGGAGTCTATACATGTCCAGTTATTATCAAGAATAAGATTAATGTAATAAAAAATAAGATACGATTTATTCATAATATATATTATTTTTTCAGGTTCATTCCAACAATGATGTTCGTCAGAGCATTATGAAGCATAGTTAAGGTTAAGATTAAAATGAAATGAATAATTATTTAATTATAAAATTAAATATGTTGTTATTTGAATATTATAATATTAGTGAGATATTATTTTATTTATTTATTATTATTATTACAGATAATTCAAAATATAGGTTATATTATAATATTAAATGAGATATTATTTTATTAGGACGAAATATTACAAAAATAAAAAATCAATATTCCGAATATTATATAGATAATGAGAACTTATTTAAAAATCTGGTGGTTAGATTAATTGAAAATGTGAGTGAAATATCGATGATTAGATCGTTAGAGAATAAATTTGGTCAAACAATCAAGATGCAACCAATTTTTTTGGATGATATATATAATATAAATAATTTCCAATAGATCGTTGAAATTTAGGTTTTTTTTGTTTGATAACTTTTTTTTTATAACTAATTATTTTCGATTATATTATACTAAATTACTTTTATACCCCTCTCTTCTCATGTAATTTACCACGGTTGAAATGTTTTCAAAAACAGTTCTTCACGGCAATGCTTTAATGGGCATCACATCTCAAGATTTGACAGCCTCCACGAGACTGACATCCGATCCTTCAAGTCACTTTTCTTACAGGAGATTCTTGTGAATACGACGTTTGTTCTAACCGGTGTATCAAGTTCCTCCTGCATTGATAGGAACCTGAAACCTGGCAAATCATACTTTCTTCGTCTTCTCGAAAACTCTACTTTTGAAGCCAAACTTTGATTTATTTTTAGATTTTTTTGGGTTTAGATATTGTCTCTTAGATGATTTTCTCTTTAATTTGAATTTTTTTTGTTTAGTTTTTGAGTTTGAGATTGCAACGCACGGAAGCTGATATAGAGAGAGAAGTCCCGTCCCTCTGTCCCGCCGGCTAAACAGCGTAGTAGGCGCTTCAGAACCTTGACCGTTCGTTGATGTATTTCTTCCTATTCCTCTTCCTGTTCGGATCTCTGATCAAAAGCTTTGCTAAGAAGCCCAAACTTGTTATTATTATTATTTTTAATTTTTAATTTTTTTAGATTTTTACGGTTCAGATATTGTCTATGGGTTGATTTTCTCTTTGATTTGAAAATAAAAAAAAGTTCCTTTTATTTTTTGGTTTAGTTTTGGGTATGAGATTGTAACCCACGAAGAGAAGCCCCGCCGGTTAAACAACGTGGTAGGCGCTTCATATCCGTGACCATTCGTTGATGTCCTTCCTGCTCTTGCTCCTCCTCTTCAGGATGGATCTCTGAAGTCCAAACTTATTATTATTATTTTTTAAAATTTTTAATGTTTTAGATTTTTTTTTTCTGTTCAGATCTTTTCTATGGTTGCTTTTCTCCATGATTTGAAAATAAAAAAAGTTCCTTTTTTTTTCGTTAAGTTTTGGGTATGAGATTGAAACCCAAGGCAGGTCCACAACAGCATCCAAGGCTTAATTTTGTTGATTTTTTTGCTGATGGTTTTATTTATTTATTTATTCATTTGGTTGTTTATTTGATGCAGAAGACTGTCTTTGCAATTCTAACTCCAACAGCTGCTTTTAGATTAACACTATCGTTTGGTTTTCGCTTAGTGGAAATTGTTATTGATGTTTGGTTTTCGTTTAGTCGAAATTGTCATTGATGTATTCCCCAGTTTGATTCCCTCTTGAAATAGGTGCTTGAGGGTGCTCTGCATAAATTAGAGGGAAGATAAAGAAAATGAAGATCGGGCAACATACATTATGATCTATATCCTTTTTTCCGTGTTTCTAAATGATGATAACTGAAAAGGGTGGTGAAGTAGCTTCAACCCTAGAAAGAAGTGCATGTAAAAATTTAAGGTGAGGTAAAACCTGGCATAGAAGGTTTCCTTTTTTTTTGCATAAAGCTCGAACAGTCTTCTGATTGTTGGAGCCTTTACTTCTTCCATCTTTTTTTGCCTGATATAGCCACCACCTTGTTCATAATCTGTTCAAAGACAAACCCAATCTACTTGTAACAAATGTTTTAGAAATCGGAAAAGTTATTAGTTCATGGTTCACTGGTCGAACCGGTGGTCAAACCAGCGGTCCCGATCGGTATATCATAAATAATTATATATATAATTTAATAATTTTTATAAAAATTTGACAGCATCTTTTTATTTGCTAAGCATTGTAATAAAGTTTTTACACATAAAAATCACGGAGATATCATATTTCTAATACAATATAAGATGTTATATTTTCATAATGTAAAAAATAACATAATATTTATCAAACAACATTATTCTACTTTACATATGAGTAATAAAGTAATAATGACATAGCTATTAAGTTCAACACTTGTATAGTTACACAACATATGAAATGTCAACATGAAGGTTTCTCATATTAATAAGTTTAATGCGTAAGCATTTTGAAAATTGGATATGAAAGATTAAATTGGTTATATGGAAGGTAAAGTTCTTTAAATCAACTCTTTCTAACGTCACACCACCATCATCCACATCATCTACAAAAAGGCAAGGAATATCTATCAATAAAAAATCATTTTTAAAGTAAAATAACAACAATTTAAAATGTATAAGTTTAATAAGTTATTCTAACCAATTTGAGTAGCTGAACTTGAGCCTTCAACTTCTATAGGAAGAGACCTATCCTCATACAAAAGATTTTCCAATATGTTCCTCTTTTTAGTATGTATGCGTTTAAACACGGTCCAATTCCTTTCACACCTAGAAGATGATGAAGTTTGGCTCAATATTTGAATTACCAATTTTTGCAAATTTGAAGCACTATATCAACCTCCACCATTCATCTAGTTTTTCATTACATAAAAAAAAATGACAAAAAAATCATTGGTAAGTTTAAGAGATATAATAATCTATATTTTCAAGTACATTGGTATATATTAAGTATAACTACTTAAATAAGTTAATAGATCAAGTATGATTTACCGAGGTTGTAGTATTTCCACATGAAGAACCATGCTCTCTTCCCAAAACTTTCCAAATCGATCACGGTACAACTTTAACTCATTCATCGCTGTTTTGTCTTTGATGACTTTTTAATCAATACTATCCATGACACCTCCAATGACTTAGGCTTGTCACAGTTTTCTTGATCATATCGAAAACATGGATTCAACCCGATAAAGCTGGCTGAATGGTCACTTTAATTTGTTCATCCTAACGTTTGCTTTATGATATTTGTATAAGGCTTGCGTATAGTCTCTTGTTATGATTAAACGGTTTCTTGATGCCCAAACAAGGCCACATACATGCTTTCATACACATATTCCATCGAAGGCCTTTCATCGCAATCAACTTAATCTGTAATAAGTGCACAAGTGGAGCCATAAGTTTTACAACTATGAATCAATTATTCCAAAACTTGTGGTCTAAGATGATAGAAACCACATCTTTACCTTTATATTCCTTTGAATGTCTAGAGTTTGCAAAGAACTTGCTAGTCACCAAAGCTTGCTAATCATGTTTGTGATCATGAAGGCTCTTCAATGCAATGAATTTAGTAGCAAAACGAGTTGTACTAGGTCAAAGAATCTCTGTCCATCCCTTACTCTTTTCTTAACCAGCTTAACAAGCAACATGATTATACCTGAAATTGTCACCTTTGATGCACGTCTTGCAAGCTCAACAATATAGAAATCCAACATATAAATATCCTTAAAAGGGTTAAATTGAGGTAATGAATTGCCTGGTGACCAATTAATGTGTTTATATTTATGAGAAATCAGTCTTCCTGTAGCCACATAATTTGCCACATTATCAATGACCATTTGAACCACAATGCTTAGGCCAACTCATGTAATGATCTCATCAAATAGTAGAAAACAAATTGTTTGTATCTTTCACAATATCTGAAGCATCAATAGACTTCACAAATGATATTCCTTAGGGACAATAAACCATGAAGTTGATGAGTGTTCTTTGTCTATTATCTGTCCAACCATCACCCATTATTGTACACCCAACTTTTGCCAAAGCTTCACGATAAGAATCCACAAGTAATTGAACTTCTTTCATGGCATCCTTCAAAAGATTAACTCGTAGTTGATAGTAGGTAGGACCTTCATATCCAAGACGATTCTTGTTTATAACATCCAATATTGGTTTGAAGTAGAAGGAATTCACAGCATTAGTAGGGATGCATGCATTATGAAAAAAATCTCCCAATAGCTATATATGCTCTCCAAATAGCTTCTTTCCCAACTAATGCACTCTTAATGGAAGGTTAAGCCCCTTGAGTATATTTGGAACACCAAAAATATACTTATCCATTATTGATTTTTTTTCTTTTTCCACTCATTTTTGGTCTTATAGGATTTTGCACTTGTTGAACCTCTTCTTCACCTTGTTGCTCACCCCCTTCAAATTGTGACACGTTTGGACCATATGGATTTTCAAACTCATAAGCTTTTTGAGATGCTTTTTTGAATTTTACAATCTCTTGTAAGGAATTCTCCATTCGATATTTAACATCAAGAGGCGATCTGCATGGTCCAAATATCCCTTTTACTCCCGGCAAGTGTTGTTTCATTCTATGAATTCCCCCATCTTTATTAACTTTTTTGCAATACAAGCATATGAGAGCTTTCCTTCCATTTGAACAAATTTCTTCAGAAACATGCTCCCGTGTTGGGTCGGTCTTGTTTCTAATAGAATTTGAATTTGATGTTGAATCTTGACCAGAGGTTGGAGTCAAGTTTGGTTTCATTTCCTATCAATTTGTAAAAAGCAAAACAATATCATTCATGTGACAAATTGTATTTCAACAATAAGTAAGAAACTAAAAATAAAGCATGAAACAAAAGGCGTATAATTAACATTTGAGAGAACATTTGGTTTTCCCTGACATGTAATTGACAAATTGTAGTGTTAACCAAAGCTCCAAAACTTAAAAAGGCATATCACATGGATGAGGCAAACAAATTGGTTCAAAAGTCAGAACACTTGGTTTTTTAAATAAAAGTCAAGCCCAAATTTTGATCCTCCATTTCCAACCCCAATTTCTCCAAGAAACCCACAAACTTGTGCTCAAACGTCATATATTCTCCAAAAAATAAAATAAAATAATTAAAATATATGTCAACAAGTGCAAACCCAAACATATATGCAAAAGCAACATTATATTAATGGGGGGTATTCTAACAACCCCCCTAAACCCAAACCCAAACCCAAACCCAAACACATTCACATTCTTTTATCTTGTTCAATGTTACTATAAAAATAGGGACATACAAATTATGAAAAATCAACTATTAACCTAGTAGAAAGATTTCTCTTTGCTTGAACCAGAATATGATAAAAAGCTGATATTAAAATGTTTATTTTCTATTCTTACAATAAGGCATTCATCGGTATGGTCAATCACTTAAGCTTAATAGCACCATGCCATTATTATACCACAAAAGTAAAGTACCAAACACTTATAAGTTATATCACAGTAGTAAGACATAAATAAGTCTAGAAACAAAAATGAAAAACCCACAGCAGTATATTGGTTGAAACTTGAAACATTGCACAAACCTTTCCACCAAATTTCAGCATTTACACATCCTAAAAATTAAAAAAAAAACAAGAAAGCCCTAAAAGTTATGGATCTTTTCCACCAAAAATCTACTTCCCAATTCATTCTGATTAGATTTAAAAGTAATTGTGTGACCCACCCCCCAGTCGAAGCGAGAGTTAAGAGGACTAATCGCGAGGCCCGGTAAGATGGCCCGGCCCCTAGCAGCGGAGTCCAACGAGGGCCAGTTCATCCCTCCCAAGGGCCGATAACGCGAAAAGCCTAAAGAGCCCATATCCTATAAATCGAATCGAATCTCCACAAACAAGGGAAGTAGAATAATTCCCCATAACTGCTTTCTAATTATCCCTTATTAATCTGACAACGATAAGGAAAGAAAATCCCCCATCCAATAAGAGAGAGTCCGTATCACCATCCAATTAGGAAAGTCACCCGCTATAAATACCAGGCCACCCCACCGGTGAAAGATACGCACAAAACTCCATTCCCTAAGCAGTCAATCTTCTCTCCCACGAGAATGCTTAACTTAGGCATCGGAGGCAGCGGCGAGCCCCCGCCGACCCTTTTGTTCTTGTTTTGTAAAAGGCCCTGACATCGAGGTTAAGCGGACGGCTCAACAATTCCAGCACGCTCCAGCCCAGTTTTGGTTGAAAAAGCATCATCATTCAATTCCCTCTTTCTGTTCCCAATATGTACAAATCTTCAAACTATAAATGACTATAAAAGGAAAATCAATGAAAAGGTAATCAATCGGAAGAGGGAACAGTACCTGAGCCCATCGAATGCGCTAGCGCTGGAATTGGAGGAGGATCAGCTACCGGAGTTGGAGGTGGATGCAGTCGCCCGGAGTTGGAGGAGAAAACTTGCTACAGCTGCTGCCGCTGTTGCTGCTGTTGCTGCCGTTGCCATGAATGAAGTCGAGTGCGAGAGAACCAAAAAGTAGAACTGCCGCTGCCGTTCTCTGCGCTGTACCATCGTGGAGGAAGTTGAAGGCTTGAAGCCAAGAGAGAACCAGAGAGTAGAGAATGTGAGATTAGAGAGAAATGAGAAAAAAAATAAAAAAAATGAAACCCGAGAACCAGAGGCAAGGCCATGAAGGAGATCAAAGCCAAGGATGAAACGAAGTCGTTTTAGGATATAAAAAGTCCTAAACGGCGTTGTTTGCTTTAAAAAATATTTCAAAAAAATAAATGATGAGCAGCCTGGTTCAAATGGTTCCTACACTGCAGCGGTTGAGTCGGTTAGCCGTGAAACGGTTTTAGCAGTGGAACGGACCGATTTGCCTCCAGTCAACAGTCAGATTGGCCAGTCAGTCCAGCTTTTAAACCATTGCTTGTAACCATGTTCGTCAAAATGAATTCAGTATCTAGACTACAACCGTTTGTCCTTAGCTGTACGTGCTTGTTCTATTTTGATTTCACTGGGCCAGGTCGCACAAGCTACATATGGCTGGCCCTTTGGGTAGAACAACCTTCTTTTCAATGTAGGTGATTCCAATGCTTGCTAGAAAACCGAACAGTCTTAAACAACAAAAAATTCTAGATTCAATGGAACAACAAAATTAGTCCAACTTGTTGAAGTTGTCAAAATCATCGAGCATAGATCATAATCAGAAAATAATAGTTCTATTGATAACTTTTTCCAACCAAGGAATCTGCTTTTAGTTCACTTCCATAGTAAACTAGCAACGCATTCTCATCAATCTGCTCATGGAAAAAAATAAATAGTTTAGGCAATCGAAATTCTACTAAAATTAGATAATGTTAATCATTTGATTTTTCAATTTACCTCTATCTCATTTTCTTTGTTATTTCCCTCACTGTTGAAAATTTTCACAATTATCTTGTAGAACCCGTGTAATAAAGGAAATTGAAGAAGCTGTACTTCAGAAAACACCCTTTTAAAACTGTCCCTGTCATCCCAGTATAGAAACGAAATCGAGGAAAATAATAGTTATTGAGATAAATTGAATTAACATTTTGTTTTGCATTTTATGATTTTATTTTTACCTCATTTATTTTGTCTTTTGTATTCGTGAGTTGCTTGGCTTTTTCTGAAATCTTATCACTGTTATTGGTTTGGGGTTGGCCGACTAGTAAAGGAAATATTCATTATTAGATTTAATGAATAAAATTTTTGAATATACTATTAAGAAATTCTAACAAATAATACCTTGCTCAATAAAAGATCCACACATTCGAAGTCATCCTTTAAGCACCTACTATTTCAATTCCACCTGGTTTATTAAGTGTTTTTTATAAATAAGAAAAAAGTTAAAGACTTACTTTTGTATTTTGAGCAACAACATTTATACTTTTGGATGTACTTGTATTCTATTTTTCAATTTCCATTGATAGAATATGTAGTAAAATTTTTGTATTGTCAATTGGATCAGCAGTTTGATGAATAGAATGTTAATTTGGGATCCATAATATGTACATGTTTATGATATAAAAATTATGTAATGAAAGACCTTCAATTTTATACAATTGTCTATCGACATGGGTTTCCAATACCTTGAACGTGTTGTTTGATGAACTTCCAGTAGCATACTTCATCAACACATTTGAGACAACATTGTCTAATAATGGAATTATGAAATGTTGATCTTCGTAAAGTTTCTATATTGACATTTCTTTCAATAATAGAAGCTTTGCGTCGGAACCTAACCATTCAATTAAAGCCATTAATAATGCCTAGAAAACGTGAAACATATAATTAAATCTATAGTGTTCTTTGATAAATAACTTTAATAATTTTTAGAAAATCACACATGATAGAAAATCCTTTTTTTGTGATTGGGTTGAACATCATGATTATTGTTGAAATTGCATTACATTAATAAGAAAAAATAATATCTTAGATGGAGATATCAACCGAGATATAAATCGAAAATCAAAGAATATTGTTTTCTTATTGAGAGTATGCTCTATGGTATTTCAATAATAATTAGAATGTGATTTCTTCTCTGAAGCCAGTAAAAATACTATGTTTCAAAGATACCTCTTTAGACTAATTTGTGTTAACTAATCTCTTCCACAGGCCGATAGTGATCTTAATTGGAATGGTTGGAAATATCCGCACAACTTTTATTATTGAAAGAAAATGTCAATATAGAAGAAACTTGTAAGAAGACAACATTTCATAATTCCATTGATAAATTAAGGTTGTCTCAAATACCTATTGCATTTGAAGATAAGATTATAAAATATCATTTTATTTGCGATCAGATAAACTTATAATGATCCCCATTACTCAAATTTGAAGTATTTAAAATACATAATGCTCTATATTAATTGCCTCACTTTATTTAGAAAGGAAATACTTAGAATTTTAACCATAAACATGTGATGTGGTTGTGAATCTAAATTAGTATTATATTCGTAAATAGGGATCAATTGATAATATAAAAATATATGTTAAGTATATTCTATCCATGGAAATTGGAAAAATAGAATACTCGCACATCCAAAAAGTATATATGCTTTTGCCTTTTTTGAAGCACATAAATTAGTTTAGTAAAGTATTCTTTGAAACAAATAACTTTAATAATTTTTATAGAAGAAATCACACATGATGAAAATCCCTTTTTTTGTGAGATTTTATGTTGAACATCATAATTATTGTTGAAGTATTGCGTTACATTAATAAGAAAAAATAATATCTTAGATGGAGATATCAACCGAGATATAAATCGAGAAAATCAAAGATATTGTTTTTTCTTATTGGTGTAATGCAGTATTTCAACAATAATCATGTTGTTCAACACAAAAATCACATAGAGAATAGGGTTTCAGAAGGGGTGTGATTTCTTCTCAAAGTATTAAAATTATATGTTTCAAAGATCTATACTAGACTAATTTATGCGCTTCAATATTTTTTTAGGCCAATTAATGATCTTAATTTGAATGGTTAAGGTATCGGCTGCAACAGCTTTTATTATTGAAAGAAAATGTCAATATAGATAAACTTTTAATGAAGGCCAACATTTCGCAATTTATATTAGACAAAGATTGTCTCAAATATGTCGCTGAAGGAGCAAGTTATTGAAGTTTCATCAAACAACAGATTTCAGGATTGAAACCCATGTCGATAGACATTTGCCTCAAATTGAAGATTATTTCATTATATAATGCTTTATATTTGTACCTCACTATATTGGAGAAAATACTTGAATTTAACCATGAAAAGCATGTGATATAGATTTGGATCCCAAATTGGTATTATATTCGGTGTCGAGATCAATTGATAAATAAATATCTATTGGTATATTCTATCCGCAAAATTGGAAAAAAACAATACTCGCATCCAAAAAAGTATATATGCTTTTGCCTTTTGAAGGTATTTCTTTACATAATGCTTTTATTGTTTTCTCCTGCTTTATTGGAGAAAATACTTAATTTTAATCATAAACATGCGATGCAAATTATGGATCCCAAATTAGTATTATATTAAGTCAATCAAGGGGATCAATTGATAATATAAAAATATATGTTAGATATATTCTATCCATGGAAATTGGAAATAGAATACTCGCACATCAAAAGTATATATATGCTATTGCCCAAAAAGACATAAGTAGTCTTTTAATTCCTTATTTGAAAATTCAAATCATGACTAAACAACCTAACCAAGAGTTTGAATTTGTTTTCTCAAAACTTTTGCACAAATATAATAATATTTAATTTAAAGCAATAATAATAAATTAAAGATATAGGATATAGAAAGCAAAACCCGGATTTATAGTGGTTCGGCACAACCTTGCCTACATCCACTTCTCCAGTGGTGAGGGTTCTACTAATGACAAGCTCTTACTCAAGCTTCTTTTACACTTGGATTATGGCTCCAATAAGCACCTCTTCAAGCTATACACACTTGAAGTTCAAACTCAAATCAGCTACTTTACTTGATTGTTTGCAATGGGGCTCCTCTTTAAAGTTATACACTTTCAGTTTCAAGCTCCAATCAGAGATTGATTACACTTGGATTTTGGCTCCAATGGGCTCCTCACAATTCCTTCAAGCTATACACATGAAGTTTTCTTACTAAAGCACAATGAGACACTCTCTCAAGCACTAAGATATTTCAAATAAAATTCAAGCTTTTGATCAATGCAAGATGCACTCTACAATATGTATGTAATGGATACCTACAATCTCACTTTATACAAGAGAAAAAATGGTTGAGAGGATATTCAACAAGTGATATTCAACAAGTGTCTTAGTTTTCTAAATATCCTCCACCCCTTGTTCAGCACACCCTTTATTCACTAGTCGTTTCTTTGTTCCGCAGGCTGTTCAATAGTTGTTTTTCTTATTCACTACCCATTGGTACTATTCACAACCGTTGTTTTATTGTTCATAGTCATTGTGAAATCAATGTTCATATATACAGTTACTATTCATAAATACCGTTTTCTCTTTAAATGTTCAAATTCATGTTTTGTAAGATTTAAAGCATTTCTAAACCTTAGATAAGCAGATTGAAACAATTTTTCACCTACTTAGTTGTTAAATACTATTCACACATACGATATTGTTCACATATACGATTACTATTCACAAATACCGGTTTCTCTTTAGATGTTCAAATTCATGTTTTGTTTGATTTAAAACACTTCTAAACCTTAGTTAAACCTTGAAGCTCATTTTAAGATTATTAAGTTTAAGGTTTTATGCTTAAACTCATGTTTTTAAAAGATAAGGCCCTGTTTAGTAGGTAGAAAATTTTCTGTTTTCTCTATTCAAATTTTTCGAAAACAAAGGAAAGCAGCGTTTGATTAAGAATCAGACGAAAACAAATTTTGAAAACAAGAAAATGAATTCACTATTTTCAACATTTTATATATAGACCAGAAAGCGGGTAAAATTTGTTTTTTCTTTGTTTCAATTCAACCAAATTCCAACCAAATGGGGTTGAAAATGGCAATATTTTCAATCAAATTCAAGTACGAAAGCGTATTTTAAGAAAATGAAAACTAAAGATTAGAATACATTGAAAATTTTCACATTCTGAATTTTGGATAGAGTTGAAAATTTTCGTGAACTAAACGGGGCCTAAGCAATTTAGGATTTGAAAACCGAGTTTATAAGTGATGCATAAATAAATAAATGATATCCTAAGTGCACCAATGTATTCACCTTACATGGATTCATAAGCTAACAAAGTTTTCACTTGATGCTTGAGTTTTGAATCTTCGTTACTTATCTTCTTGGTTATTTGATTTGAGTTAACTCCGCTGATACTTGACAATTACATCATTGTCATCTTTAGCTTGTAATATCTTTATTTGATGCTTAATCAACTTTAACCTATCCTCAACTCAGATTTAACCAATAGTAACTAACTTTGATTTGTTACCATCAAAACCTCAACTAGAGGTACCCTTAGGCTAACATTATTTATAAAAAACATTTCAGTAAATTGTTTTCAATGCCAGGTGGAATTGAACAAGAGATGCTTAAAGGATGATATAGAATGTGAGACGCTTAAAGGATGACATAGAATGTTCGGATCTTTTATTGAGTAAGTTATTATTTGTTAGCATTTCTTAGTGGTGATTCAAAATTTTAATCTAGAAATCTAATTGGAATATTGCCCAAATCAATTGGCAGCTTCCTTACATAGCAACAGCTCTTTCTAAAATTCATTGCATTCTATCTCTTTCTACAATGCCGCCACTGTGAATCACAAAACAAAAAAATAAAGAAAAAAAAGATTTGAAGCTACCATAAATCCAGGGCTGACTACCGAAAGTCCAACACCTCTCTTATTCTTCTTTATTCTGTCAAATTTGCTGTCACTGGTTTGACCCAAACCCAAAAAAATCTAAAAATAAATATATAAATAAATAAAAATCAAAGTTTGCCTTCAAAAAGAAAGAAGAGTTAGGATCTTTAAAAAATAAACAGTAAAATATAAACAGTAACAAGAAACAAATATTTGAAAATAAACAATAATTTTATTTAAACAATAAAACTTACAATATTTGAAGAAAGTACAAAAAACTTTGAACTATACTTTAAGCAGGATAGATTTGGCTTAAGCTCTCAGAAGTCTCACAACTCAAGATGAAAATGTTCCCAAAACTTAGCCTGCCTCAACCAGGATCCCTTCCTTATATAAGAAAATTTGACGGAATCTAAAGCTTCTGAAGTCCATGGATTTGAAATGGAAAACTTGAAGTCCGAATAGTTGTCAAGAACAACTTTAGAGTCAGCCTTATCTACAACTGGTTAACCACATGATATCCAGATAGCTTAGCTGCTTTCTCTAAAGCAGTCCTCCACGTCTTAATCATGTCCTTCTTCTCTTCATTTGCATCTTTCTCATGGTTTATAAATGCATCTTGTTGAACGAGTCAATTCAAAGCTGAATTTAGGATTTTTGTTTATTCAACAATATATGTTTATTATTTCCTAGTATATACTTTAATCATTTTGTAGAGTTGTTTTTTAGTTCCTAAATTTTGTATTTTTTAAATTTCGTATATCTTGTAAACAATATATATATATATAATTCAAAATAAATAAAACACATCATTCACGTTCTATCATTTTATTCATGGTATCAGCGATAATTTTTTTTTTTCTTGTTTCTTCATCATGTTTGATGACAATGCGAACCTTTGCTATCCCACCATCATCATCTCCATAGTCATCCAATCCTATCAAACAAGACCCATATGCCATTCATCACTCCGATAGTCCTTCAATTGTCCTTGTTACACCTCTCTTAACAGGAGACAATTATGGATCATGGAGTCGTGCAGTCATAATGGCGCCGTGCTTTCGGCAAGTTGGGTTTGTTGATGGATCGCGCATTCAAAGAACAAATGACATTTCCAATTGGGAATGTTGTAATGACCTGGTTGGCAATTGGATTCTTAATTTAGTCTCTCTTGAGATTCGTGCAAGTATCTTGTATGCAGAAACTGCAGCACAAATTTGGACTGATCTCAAGGATCATTTTTCCCAATTAAATGCTCCTAAAATCTATTAATTGAAGCAATCAATTACTACCCTCAAGCAAGAAGGTATATATGTTTCATTATATTTTACTCAACTCAAAACCTTATGGGACGAACTCAATTCCATTCTCTCTATCCCTTCATGAATTTGTTGTCAAGCTAAAAGTTATATTGATCAACAAAATCAAGATTGTGCCATGGAGTTTCTTCAAGGACTTCATGATCACTTTTCAGCTATTCGCAGTCAAATTCTCTTGATGGATTGTTACTTCCAGTTCATTATCTATAATTTAGTACGCTAAGAAGAAAAAACAACAAGAGATTAATATTCACACCACTCCAACAATTGATTCTACAGCACTCCATGCATCTAAACCACCTTTTAGGCCATATGGAAAGCGCTAATGCCTTTTTTGTGACCATTGTAACAAGCATGGTCATACTCTTGCTACATGCTACAAGATTCATGGCTTCCCAGATAAGCAGGTGAAGAAATCAGGGCCACCTTCATTTACTTCCACTTCTGCCCTTAGTCAATTGACACCTGAACAATACAATAAGCTTATTTCACTTCTATCCAAAGATGAATCTAATGGATCATCAGTTCATTTGGCAGGTACAATTCTCACTTGTTTATCTCCTTCTTGAATTATCGATTCCGGTGCTTCTAATTATATATGTGCATCTCTTTAATTTTTTCTTCATATTATTGTTCATAAAGGTATTTCTGTTCAATTGTATGATGGCTCTCATGCGCCTGTGACACACATAGGCATAGTTCGTTGTTCATCATCACTTATTCTTAAAGATGTTTTCCATATTCCATCTTTCAAATTCAATTTATTATCTATTTCTCAATTAACAAAGTCAAGCAATTGTGATGTCTTATTTTCATCTTCTCAATGCATATTTCAGGACCGAGCAACGAAGATGACGATTGGTTAGGGTAGTACTTGCAATGGTCTCTTTTATCTAGATGCTGGTTTCATTTTTAATTCCACGTTTTCTTTCAAGCATTGTAATAAGTTTGACCTATAGCATTCTCGCCTTGGTCATCCATCTAGTTCTCGTTTTCATTTTCTTGTTAAGACTTTTCCAAGTATTATTCCAAATAAAAATTTTGTTTGTGATGTGTGTCCTCATGCTAAACAATCACGTCTTTCTTTTCCCTAAAGCTTGTCTTGTTCTTATTGTTTTGAATTAATTAATGTTGACATTTGGGGCCCTTTTTCTACCCTTTCTAAAAATGGATCTTTTTTCTTTTTAACAATTGTTGATGATTATTCAAGGTGTACTTGGATTTATTTAATGAAACAAAAATCTAAAACTTTCCACATGTTGGTTCATTTTTTTAATTAAATAAATCGCCAATTCAAGACAAAAGTTTCTCAAATCAATTCTGGTAATGGGAACATCTTTCTTCCCCAACTTCAAACTGTTCGTTCAAACAATGGTACAAAATTTATTTCTAAACAAATTCAAACATGGTTTCATGAACATGGAATTATTCACCAACGTAGTTGTGTCGTGATCCCCCAACAAAATGGCATTGTTGAACGTAAGCATCGACATCTACTTGATGTTGTAGAGCTTTACGATTTCAAGCAAACTTGCCTCTTTCCTTTTGGGGTGAATGTCTTCTCACTGTTGCTTTTCTTATAAATAAATTACCTACTTCTATTCTTAAATATAAATCACCTCACCAAGTTTTACTTGGAACTATTCATTCATACTCATCTCTTTAAATTTTTTGGATGTTTATGCTTTGCTAAAAATATGAACATTCAACATAAATTTGATGAAAGAGCTAAACATGGAATTTTAGATTTGGTTATCCACATATGGTCAAAAGGGATATGCATATATGATATCAAAACTACGACAAATCTATGTTTCTCATTGATATTTATATTCCATGAGTCAATTTTCCATATAAGCGATCTTCAATCTCCATCATTTAACAATTCTATTAATATTACTCCCATTCATGATGATGGAACTTTTGACTATATTCCACCAATTATGCCTACTAGTATTTCTCCTAATGATTCTTCTAGTGATTCTCTACAATCGATCTCTCATCACCTAGTAGATCATTCTAATGATTCAGTAGAATCTATTCCAACTACTTCTCGAATAGATAATACAGTCAGCCCTCCATCTCCTAATTCTCCTTTAATAAATCCACATGATCCTCCGCGTGCTAACTCTGTGACACTCGAATCAGGGGTCCGTTGGCGACTTCTTGACAGAGTGGAATTCCTGTAGTTCGGGTGACCCTATACCACAACGTGTGTCTCATTCTCGGGATCCATATTTTCTAAAAATCGGGGCGAGTCTCTCCTTTGTTAGGGAGCTCACACTTGACATACAACATGTGTAACGGTATAATCATAACCCATCCAAGGTCTCAACAGAAGTAGTATTGACCACATAGGGTCCATCTGTCCATATCCCCAATATACATCCCTTTACTGGGACTCATTCATTCACATTTAATTCTAAAAAATGAGAATAAAACACTTAATTACAGTCAGTAAGAGTCCGATCATGGCCCTCTTACCATAATTACATACCTAACTGTTTAGACAATAGTCCCAAAAGAATTTAGTCACAATTCTTTTATACAAAATACTTTTTACAAAAATGTTACTCAAGGCCACACATCGGCCTCCTTCATAATCAAGGCCTCGTCGAACACCCAGTCTCCTGACACACCCCATGTACCTAGAGGGGTCCACGGCCCCAATTATTGATTACCGAGTAGAAAATTCTCCCTCTGAGAATTTACTCCCGCCTAAATGCACATGCAATGGCATACGTACATCAAACCACATTCCATTCAAAAAATGCAATCCTATATGGAATATTTCATGTTATGCATGAGATGAGACTTCTCATGCCACAACACGAAGCAGCCAAACTCCCTACGCACGTGCAAATGCAAGTGTGAAAACCGGCCATTGGTGTTCGCGAATGTGGCTTAACCCGTTGAACGACCCTCACAATATTCATTTTGAATTTTATCGTCCATGTGTTTAGGTTGTGAATTTCTTGAGTCTCACAGCGAGCTCGCATGCCTTAGACCACTCACGAACTTTCATCACTGGATACATATATCGACGAGAATAAAATTTGGGTCTTTCACCTGGTGGGGGGATCACACTTCGCTGTTTCACCCCGAAACACATGATTTATTATTATTATTATTGTTTCACGCAGCCATGAGTGCCGATTTTGGATGTTGTCCCATTTCAAAGCTCACCACAAATTCACGGGAATGGTGAATAACCAATACCATGCACACACACCCAACTTGACGTGATGTTACCGTGCATATGAAATGCATTTATGCCATTTCATGCTATGTCATGCTACATGCACAATATTTATAAATTTCAAATAATTATATTTCCTACATATAATTTCCATTCATCGCAATTTCCATGTTAATACATCACGCAAACACATATTAACATGATTTTTACACATAACAACATATTATTTATTTTTCCAATAATAACACAGAAAATGACCCAAATCTCGAACCCATATAAAATAGGGCACCTCTCGGTCCCTTCACAACCATAAACCATTTTTGGTTCCATTCATCAACAAATTACTGTGATACCGAAAAACTCAACAAAACCCGAAGACATCAATCCTGGGATTGAAACCAAACCTCAACCTAGTCCGAGACTTCCGGGCAGTCCCAATTTCCGATGTCGGTCCGAAATCTTAGGACTAAATCACGTGGCCAGTTACAGCCCCAAAGAACGCCCATGCCATTAAATGGCCTTTAGGCTAGAAAATAATCAAAGTAGGAAAACTCCCTACCTCGTGGAGTTTAACAAAATTCCAAGAGTACCCACACGTAGTTCTCAATGCATGGACAGGCTTTGCGCTTGCTAACAAACCGAAAACACACGATGCGATTCTTAGTAATGCAAGAAGGCAAGCTTCTCGCTCTTCACCTCTCTTCTCCTTCGTGTTTTCTCCCTTCTCCTTTGTCCAGTTCTCTTGTTTTGCCCAAAATGGCCCATTTTTTTACTTTTCTTCATTTTTTTTTCTTTTTTTTTCCCTTTATTTTCTCTTTTTCATTTCTCTTTTGGTTCTTATCCAACCAAACTCCCATGTTGCTCCACTCCCATTCCTTTTAAATTTTCATTTTTTTTTCTTTTTCTTTATTATTCCATTTGACTTTCTTTCCTTTATTTCTCCATTTGACACATGGCTCAATATGAGCCACTTATCCAAGTGCTATGTGTCACTTGCTACACCACATGGCCATCATGCCATGTGTCCATCTCCCAAGGTGCCAAGTGGCATCCATATGGTCATGCCATGTGTCACCTGACACTCCGGTATCTTGAAAAACGTGAAATTCCGATTGTCTCAAAATCCGACGAAATTCAACAAGGTAACTAGATTTCGCGAGACTCCGTTTCGTCATCCGAGATCTAGAAAATTTCCGGTTTTCAACCAAAATTACCGTTTTATCATTTTTCAGAAAAATCGAATTCTCTACAATCAATCTCTCATCACCTAGTAGATCATTCTAATGATTCAGTAGAATCTATTCCAACTACTTCTCGAATAGATAATACATTCAGCCCTCCATCTCCTAATTCTCCTTTAATAAATCCACATGATCCTCCGTGTGCTAACTCACCACTTATTTATGAAGATTTTCATACAAATAAATCTCCTTTTATAGAACATAGTTCTATAACAAATAAGCCTCCTCCATGAGATCGTCGGCCACCAGGTCATCTCAAGGATTATATATGCAAGCATATTTCTCTCTCAACGACTTTTCCACTAGCCAATTATTTTCTTTGTCATCTTTTAGCCATTCTCATTGTTCTTTTTTAACCAATATCATTGAACATCAAGAACCACAATCTTATTCTCAAGCCATGAAATCTGTTGAATGGCATGATGCCACGGAAAAAGAAATTCAGGCTCTTGAATCAAATAACACTTGGTCTTTATCTTCTCTTCCCGAAGGAAAATCACCCATTGGTTGTAAATGGGTCTACAAAATTAAATATCACTCAAATGGTTCAATTGAGTGATATAAAGCTTGTTTAGTTGCAAAAGGTTATACTCAAGTTGAAGGTATAGATTTCCATGATACCTTCACACCTGTTGCGAAACTAGTTACTGTTCGTCTCCTTCTTTCCATTGCTGCCATTAAAAATTGGTCTCTGGAACAACTTGATGTCAATAATGCGTTTCTCCAAGGAGATCTCAATGAAGAAGTTTATATGAAACTTCCTCCCGGCTTCTCTCGTAAAGGAGAGACTCGTGTCTGTAAATTAAATAAATCTATTTATGGTCTAAAACAAGCTTCTCGACAGTGGTTCTCTAAATTCTCCACCACGCTTACTCGTCATGGTTTTCAACAATCCATTTCAAACTATAGTATTTTTACATATATTAAAGGTCCAACATTAATTTTTGTTCTCGTCTATGTTGATGATATTATTATCGTTTGCAACAATGATGTTGCCATTTCTAAATTCAAACATTTTCTTGCTCAATATTTTTCCATTAAAGATCTTGGCACTCTTCGTTATTTTTTAGGTATTGAATTGTCTTGATCTAAACAAGAGATTTTTCTATGTCAAAGAAAATATACCCTTGACATTTTATTCTGGTATGACTGGTTCCAGACCATCTGATTTTCCTATGGAACAGCATCTTCGTTTAAGACCAGCAGATGGTACTCCTCTTCCTGATATGACAATTTACTGTCGACTGGTGGGTCGCCTTTTAAATCTTACCATCATACTACCGGATATTCAATATGTGGTCAACACGCTGAGTCAATTCATGCAATCTCCTCATTCCACTCATCTTGATGTTGCTAATAGAGTTCTTCGTTATCTTAAAGGTACTTTTGGTAAAAGATTATTTCTTTCTTCATCAAGCTCACTTAATCTTGTCTGATATGCTGATTATGACTGCGCCAGTTGTCCTACCACACGTCGCTCTACCACTAGTTATTTCACCATGTTAGGTTCTAGTCCTATTTCTTGGAAAACCAAGAAACAACCAACTGTTTCTTGTTCTTCTGTGGAAGCATAATATCGTTCACTTGTTGCACTTTCTTCCGAGTTGCAATGGTTAAAATATCTTCTTACAGATCTTGGTATCACTCATTCACAACCCATTGTAGTCCATTGTGATAGCCAAGCTGCAATTCATATTGCTGAAATTCCTGTTTTTTACTAATGCACCAAACATACTAAGATTAATTTGCATTTTGTTTGAGAAAAAATTCAACAAGGTGTCCTTACTCCATCATACCTGCGTTCTCATGACCAATTAGCAGACATTTTTACTAAGCCACTCGGAGGCAACACTCATCTTCGAATACTTAGCAAGTTGGGTGTTCTTGACATTTCCATTCCCGCTCCAACTTGAGGGGGATGTTGAACGAGTCAATTCAAAGCACAGATTTAGGACTTTTTTGTTTTATTCAACAAGTATTTGTTTATTGTTTCCTAGTATATAGCTTTAATCGTTTTGCTGAGTTATTTTTTTAGTTCCTAAATTTTTGTATTTTAAATTTCAAATATATCTTGTAAACAATATATATATACAATTCAGAAATAAATAAAACACATCATTCACGTTCTATCGTTTTATTCACACATCTCCAAAATCTCCTCGTTGGTGTCCCACATCCGTTGGATTGACATGATAAAACACTGGTATAACCATAGCTTCCTTTATTGTCATGATCTTTGCGCACACCACTTAGAGGTGGCATAACTTTTTGAGAAAATGATGAAAAAAATATTTGATTCTACGATAGCTGTTGAGAGACCTGTTTTGATATCTCGTCCTTTTTCGAGTTCTTCGTCATCTCTGAAGGTGTGAATTCCCTGTGCAACCAAAGCGTTATAAAGATGATCGGTGAAATTCGTTCGAGTGACCACACCTCTGAAACTCAAGAACACATCATAATTGTGAGGGCAAGAGGTAGAAGATGACGCTCTTAAGGTGCTGATAGAAGCCATTTCTGGACTGGTTATGGAAAAATTGCTAGAAGGGTTAGAAAGCAAAGAAGGGTTCTTTGCACATGCAAGAAGGAAGAAGGAAAGTTGTTGGAAGAAAGAGAAACAGTGGTTGAGTCAAGCCCTTCATTTTCTAAAGAGAAATAATAGATGTAATAATAGATGTAATGATGGTGGATTCGCGTGAAGCAACAGCGGGCCTCAATAGTGAGACTTGCCCTCATTTGTTTGGATGTGAACAAAGAGTAAAGAGGATTTTTGTTTGGATGGACAGAAAAAAATAAACACAACTCCCCATCGAAAGAAAATAATTTGATACAAAAAAAGAGGTAAGAACATCTCAAATTTACAAATAATTTTTTATTTTACAAAATATCATATGATAATTTCCAAATGTAATTCTGCAAAACACTTTGCAGTAAACAGTTGCATTCATGTAAAGGAAATTTTGAATTGGCCTCACTAGCTTTAATTATGGAAAAAAATAGAGGAAATTACCAGGTGGGCCAAGAAAGAGATTTACTCATATGGGTCATTATCTTAGATAATTCCTCTGAATTGTGGGTATCAAAGCTGAAAATGACAGAGAAGAACAATTTTATAATAATACCTAAATTACTTTAAATAACTCAAAATAATAAATAAAATACAAGTGCCAATAAATGCAAGATAATTACAATATAGAAAAATTAACATTACAATATAGTATAGTCAGATAATAGAATATTAAATACGTACATATATAAATATAGTTTTGATCAATTGTTATATATATATATATTTTGAATATTATTATAATTGATAAATAAAATGCTTATATATTGAAGGTTTTGCATAAAAATCATATCTTTAGTTGCAAAATATGAGTATAATACAAATGTAATATAATTACAACATAGAAACACTAACATTATGTAGAACCCAAATTTGGGCTAGGTTCAATTTTATCTTATTTTATTTTATTTTATCCTATTTTATTTTATTTTGTGACGTATGGAAGATCATGAGAGGACCGTAGAGGAGACACTTGGAGGAGGACGATTGAAGGATTAGGCTTTTGGAGCTTGGAGAAGAAGCCACGATGAGGTGAGAAAAGGAGATCGAGACAAAATAGGAGACAAAAAAAAAAAGGATTCAAGTATGGTTTATAAGCTCTTTGATGTAGCTCACAAAGAATAATAAAATTAAAAGAAATCGAACAAAATTAACAGAACGAAGTTCTCAAGTTTTCAATCACATATCAAGTCTCCCCAAAAACAATAACATAAAGGGCATTTATAGGCACCAACAAAAAACCCTAACAGATAAATCCAAAAAGTACGATTAAATAAATAACTAATAATAATAAAAATCATCATTGGACTTGGGCTTCCTATCTCGTTTAGGCCTAGATAGGGGCCTACTCCATGCCCCAACATTCCCCAAGCTGAAAAGAACTCGATTCACAGCCAGAGGGTGGTAGCAATCAAACAACGAAGGATCCAAATACTGGCTAAGATCATCCTGTGTATCCAAGTAGCATCAAAATCCTGACTTACCATGCCATTTATCAAGGAAACGACGAAAACCACCATCTCTAGAAGTCACAAACTCATCATCAAGGATAATATTCACCATCTCCTTAGAATACTATAACGAAGGCACAGTGGGTGCACCTTTGCTAGCTTCACCTGCAGACACACTAGAAGACAAAGTAGAAGACTCAAAAGTGCCTTAGTGTGTAAAAAACTCCTTCTGCCATTCTCAAAACAAAAATATCTATGTTATTAGGCAAATCAAGAAGATATGCATTAGATCACAGTTTACGAATGATAGAATAAGGGCCCATGGCTCTGGCATAAAGTTTTTTTGGAACTCTTTCAGGACGAATGCGAACCATGACATATTCACCAACATTAAATTCCTTAGATCTACGATGCACATCAACAGCCAGTTTATACTCTTCATTACTTAGAGAAATCTTTTGCCTAGTCTCAGCATGTAAGTCATGGATGTGTTTTGCAAAGTTTTCGACAGGTTCAGACACTTGCATGTGAGGTGGTAAAGGAACAAGATCAATGGGTGTGTAGGGTGAGTAGCCATTAACAATTTGAAAAGGACTTTTACCAGTTGAACGGTTAATAGAATTGTTATATGCAAACTCAGTTGTTAACAAAATTAAATCTCAAACACCTTGTTTTACCCCAACCAAACACCTAAGCATGTCACCCAAACTACGATTGACAACCTCAGTTTGACCATCACTTTGAGGATGAAAAGCATATGAAAATTTCAAAGTAGTGTCAAACAATTTCCAAAGAGTTTTCCAAAAATAGCTAATAAATTTCACATCCCTATCAGATACAATGGTGGAAGGCAAACCTTGCAATTTAACAACTTCTTAAAAAATAATTTATCAACATGTGAAACATCATTAGTTTTGTTATATAGAATAAAATGTGTCATCTTAAAAAACCTGTCAACAACAACCAAAATAAAATCATGTCCTCTAGCAGTCCTAGGCAATTCAAGAACAAAGTCCATACTAACTTCCTTCCAAGGGCCCTATGAACAAAAATGTAAAAAGGAGCATATAAGCCGTTGTTTTGTTTGTTTCTTAAATTTTTAGCTAACTGGACATGTTCTCAGATCGTGGTAACTATCCTAGCAACATCTTTTTTCAGATAATGCCAATAAATTCTATCTTCAACCAATGCAATAGTTTTATCCCTCCCAAAATGTCTAACTAAACCTGTAAAACCCCAACCTTATTGAATGTTATAATGGTAGTTTTGAACTGATTAGAGGTCCAATGATAAAAGCGAGGGTAGATTAGAATTTAGAACGTCCTGATATGTCATTGGGCATAAAGTGAAATCTTTCAAAATTTTCACCTAATGCCCTAAGGAATGTTGATTTTTCTTATTGCTATCCTAATGGGGTTTGCAAAGGAATTTTTAAGAAATTTCTGTAGTTCCTATGACTTTGAACCGATATTTAGAAGAGAATCGAGATTTAAGTGAATAACATTTTGACTCAAATTCTGAAAGATACAATAAATTTTTCCGAAATTGGGCCGAAAATACGAAATGTCCTAAATAATCATAGAGTCTAATCGAAACTGAAACGGAGGAAATGGAGTCCGTTTCGATAGCTGTGCGGACCGAATCTGCACTGATAATAATACGTTATTTGTCCTGGATTTACGATTTTAATGATTTTAAATTCGATTCGTGATTTCAGAGCCCGAATCCAATGTGAAGGATTTAATTAGAATATTTCACGGTCAATTTGAAGTTTGGGATCACCATGTATCATTTCTTTGAGCATTTAATCGTATAGTGCCAAAGATAGCGGGAACCGAGATAAAATCGCTATAAGAGAGATATTTTATCGCTGGGAATGCAATCAAAACCTTCTTACCCGCTAAGCTTACGATTAAAATATCACTATCAGACTTCAACGACAAGGTGATTACACGTGAAGTCACTTTTCATCAAACCAATGAGATTGAGGGCTTATGGCCTTGGCAAAGCCAGAGTTAAAATGTAAATCAAGAATTGAATTCCAAAAGCGATGAATGCTTGACGGCCATATGAGAGAAAGAGGGAAGAAAAGAGAAAAGAAAAGGAGAGAGCGGGAGAAATGAGGAAACGTGTGAGGGCTAAGGTGGAGCAAGGGGAGATGTGATTTTTCTTCTTCTTCAAGCTCTTCAAGTGATCTACAAGTGGAATCAAGAGAGAGGAGCCAAGGAAAACCAAGAACAAGTAGGTTTTTAATGGTGTGGGAAAGTTGATTTTGATGTTTTCCAAGTACCTAATGCTTTGATTTTCAGATAATATGGCACTGGTATTTAAGGCCAATCACGATGATTTTGATATAAATTGAGAAAGAATGGATTAAGCAGTGCTTGAAAATCATGAGCGGAATTGCTAGGGCTCGACGTCGACTTTCAGATGACATGTTGAAATTGCTGCGATTTATGAAATTGAGTGTATAAGGCATTGGATTTGAAGTGATTGGGGAGCGAAGAAAATGCAAGAATAAAATGCCACATTATTACAGATAATTCGCCAAAATGGAAATGAGAGGGGTCAAGGGTAATTTTGGTAATTTCATGTGTTTTAGGTGAATCTTAACTCTTAAATGCATTGAATGGTTAGAAAAGAAGGATTTGAATTGAGGGCATAAGATCACGTCAGGAAAGAAAGGAATGCTGTCAAAATTTCTGTAAACCCTCATGAGCCACTATATTGCTGGGACCATCCAAACGATTTATTCACCCAGAGCAACTATAGCAGATATGATACAACATATGATCAAGAAGAAATTAGCCAATGCTCCCAACATGGATTGAAAGAAGCCCGCAGAATTTCACCGATCTTGCTCTGCTTTCTTTGGGTATGGTTGTAGTGTTTCACTATAAAGCAGTTTCACTCATCCAATCAGAGCTGACATTCAAAATTCTTAAAATATACTTAAAAGTTAAGTCTGAAGCAAGTGTACGCAAATTGTAACCCCAAAGTGCCCATAAAATTTTAGACAAAGTGGAGCTATGTGCAGATTCTGTTCTGCCAAATTGAGTCATCTAGATGTAAAATACAATAACTTGAGTTTTGAAGCATCCAAATCGCGATTTTAATCGAGAAGAAACATTAACCATAGCTTCAAAATGAGTGAAGAAACCATTTCCAATTTATGGAGCTTAAGCATCCCATAAATCAAGGGATACAGTAGGTGATTCAGCGAAGTTAACTAAATCGCATAAAAAACATTGTGAATCTCTGTGTTATACGGTCAGTGGCCTTAGAGGGGTTTAATTTTAAATCAAAATTCTGTTAGATGTCATCGGATATATAAAGGACTGACCGAGAAGCCTCATAATTTTGCACCAATAATTTTTGGAATCATAAAGCCTATGTAGCATTGCTTAAAAGGTTGGCCAAAATGAGTGGTTTTTTTAGCAGGCTTCTTTAATAGCTTCAAGCAATTGTTCATTTGGCTTTAAACGAACGCAGACATGTATTAAAACTAGTTACGACATCGTCTAGTTGTGGTTTTCAAAACGGTACGACTAATTTTGACGGAAACGGAATTCGACGGGAAGCAAGCGGGATTGAGCGGTGAACTATGAGTGTAAAAATGATGTTTTGAAAATTGAGTTTTAAAAGTGAAAAATTTTAATGTTAAAATGAAAAGTTTAATGTAAATGTTTATACATGGATATTACTAAGGATGCAAATGTTATATGGTATTTGATATATATATCTATGTTGTTTCCGGGCTTAAATATATGTATTTATATTAAATCATATATATGTATGTATATGTTAAGGCATTACAAGTGTAAAATGTGAAGAATGCATACGTGATATTTGCATACATATGAGTTTTAATGATAAAGTAAAGGGTTTAAATGGATTTATAAACGAGTCACAAGAACGCTTTATCGACGGTTACCCTAACCCTATATGATTGTTACACTCGATATCACCCGAGGTACTTTAAGCGCAAGGATTTAGAGGGTAAAGTTATAGTTTACTAACCTGAGGGAGGAAAATAGGTGTTTAGAGTATCCTTACACGTGATAAATTGTGACGAACCCTATGCAAGCGTGAGTTTCTGGGAAGATAGTGGTTATGATCGAATGAGACGTGGCCCTCACCGTCGCATTCGAAAATTGTTCTGCAGGCTATCCCCTCGGGTTCCATCGAAAGAAAGAAATAAAAGAAAGAAAGAAAGTTTAAGGTATAAATTGATTTTTAATTGTATAAGTATTTATTACTTGCCATACCGAAAATGCTATCTAAATAAAAATGTACACTCACCGAGCCCTTTAGCTCATTCTGCTTCGTGATGTTTCCAAAACCATTTTCAGGAACCGAGACAGGTGCGCCGATAGGACATCCCCCCATGCAAAGGAGTCGAGCCATCGAGGAGACGCACTCTCGTGAACCGTGATTGTATAAATATTTTGGTATTGTATATGCTTTTGAATATTTTGTCATGTATAAATGCATATATGTATATATTTTGAAAAGGAACCACGTGGGCTTTGATCCCCGCTGAGGAGGTACGTAGGCTGGGCCGGCTTAAGCCCGACTCAAGCCCCAATCTTTGATAAAATGTACGTGGAATAGGAAGAAGGCTTGAATGTTTTACGTGATTTGAAGTAAATAAAATGTATATATGTCTATCATGGTTTGATCGGGTCAGGACGAGAGTCCTTTTTAATATGGAAATTGAAAATTTGAAGTTTAGAAGTGTTTTTAAATGCTTACTCAGGTTTTGTAAATTGGGAAAGTCCACAAACGTAGGAAACTCCGCCGATTTTCTGAAAAATCTAAGTGCTTGAAAAAGAAAAGAAAAAAAAATCTCGCCACTTCACTTCCAGACAGCTTTCTAAAGATATGTTAAGGATTGTAAAGGGGTTCGCTTCATGGATTTTCATATGATTGTTTTGAGGAAAAGTTTCTATATATCCGTTGGAGTGCCGGGAGGTCCCCTCGGGTTCATGAGGTTAATTCGGGTCGGGATCCTTCAAAACCACCTGCATGAATCTCCCAAATTAATAAATCCCTAAATGATGTCCGAGGTATGCACAACTTAGTCACTTTAAACAAATAATCATTTTCAACAAGAAAGTCCACATACTCATGACGGTTACCATTACTAACCTCATCATAAATAATACCAAAGTCGTGCATACATAATACTCATCTTTCAATCTATCAAACCCATCGACATGAGCACTCATGCGATGAAGTGTAACAATAATCGAATGCGTATCAACAACTTTGTTTTCATCACAAAGATGATGATTAATCACAAAAGAATATTTATTCAAAATTCAACCCACTCAAGATGTCAAATATTCACCCTTGTGAGTTTAAATATCTTAAAGCTTGGTGATCTAAAAACAACACAAATTCAGTAGGCAACAAATACAATCTCTAAAGACAAAGACTCTACACTATAGCATAAAACTCTTTATATCATATTGAATATCGCTTTTTAGCATCATTGAATTTTTCACTAAAAACCATAGGTGACCTTTACTGACTCCAAGACACCACCAATTCCTAAGGTTCCACACTCCAAGTAACTCCAAAACTTTGGTAAAATCAGGATATCTCAAAATAGGTGCCTCAGTCATTTTGACATTGATTTCTCTGAATGTCTGGCTAATAGCATTAGACCATTGAAACTCCTCATTTTTTTAAACATTTTGTGATACGAGCCATAATAGTGTTAAATCCCCTTATAAATCTCCTATAGAAAGAAGCTAAACCATGAAAACTACAAGTCTTAGTTATAGATTTTGGTTCAAGCTACTCCTAATAAACTCCTAACCTTGATCGCCTGAATGCCATGTTCAAATAATACAGTCTAAGAAAAGCACATGTGGTTGCATAAAAGAACACTTCTTAAGGTTAACATAAAGCTTGGCCTCTATAAGAGTGAGAAAAACCTGTCAAAGGTGTTCTAAATTCTCTTCTTTGGATTGGCTATAAATCAATGTCATCAAAGTAGACCACCAGAAATTTACCAATGAAAGGACATGGGTCATAACTCTCAAGAAAGTACTAGGAGCATTAGACAAACGAAAAGGCATGACTAACCACTCAAACAAACCATCTTGTGTTTTAAATGCAGTTTTCCACTCATGTCCTAGCCTAACATGAATTTGATGATAACCATTACGCAAATCTATCTTAGAGAACAAACTAGAACCGGCTAATAGATCCAACATATCCTTAAGGCGAGGGATAGGAAATCTATATTTGATTGTGATCTTATTGATGGCTCTAATATCCAGACACATTCTCCAATATCCATCTTTCTTATGTGTTAACAAAGCTAGCACCACACAAGGACTAAGGCTATGCCTAACAAATCCTCTCTCTAAAAGTCCTATCATTTATTCAACCCTCTTCTCTCAGATTCATCCTATAGTGTGGAAGGTTAGGTAGTTGAGAACCTGGAACTAAATCTATAGCATGTTGGATGTCTCTTAAAGGTGGTAGTTCAATAGGCAACTCATCGGGCACCATATTAACAAAATTATCTAGCAAATTCTTCACTTCCAAACGAACATCAACAATCGAAGAATTAGATGGAACTTTTTTTGCCACTAATGCTAAGCACATACCAATCTCAATTCCCTCTCTCTCAAACTTCTTACATTTTAAAATATGCAAATTCCGTTGAGAAAGTTTAGAGATGTCACATTTACCATTGCAACCTTTAGGCTTAGCAGGTCTCAAAATAATGTTCTTACCATCGCACTTAAATGAATAAATGTTATCTTTGCCAAAATTTGTAACATTAAGATCATAAAGCCAAGGGTGACCTAAAAGAACATGAGCAACATCCATGGGTAGCATGTCACAATAGATTTCATCTATATAATCTCCCATTTGAATAGAAACTATCACCTTTAAGTGACAAGCAAAGTATGGTCATTCACCCATGCTACTCTAAAAGGATATGGATGTGGTTCTACTTTTAGGTTTAACAATTTAATAGCATCCTTAGAAACCACATTCATTGAACTACCCCCATCCACTCTCAACTTCATTTCTTATCTCCACTCAAAGGACTTTGTCAAAAATACTAGTACTCGCCCAATTATCATTATATGCTGTGGATAACACATCTAACCACACACCAACACACGCATCATCATCACAATCTTCATGAAAATCATCTTCATCACCAGAATAATCTAAAGGATCAACAATTTGGTCTTCCTCATCCTCCAAACTACTATGTTCAACATCTAATGCAAATGCACGTTGTGGACAACGAGATGGAATATGACCCTTGTAATGACACTTATGACAGACAATCGATGAATTACTAACCTTAGACTCAATAAGAGAAGCAACAGAAAGAGAGTTACGCAAACTAGACTCTTTGCTCCTAATGTTATTAAGCCTAGTATTACCATTCAATGACATGGACTGTGACTTACACTAACCTGTGAGTGCAAACGAGGAGGGTCTATTGAACTTCTCGACTTCTAAGGCTTTTTGATATGCATCCTCTACAGTGTGGAGCATGCAATTTAATCATTCTTTGAATGTCGAACCTGAGACCATTAACAAAACTGCACGTCGACAATGCATTGATCCTCGTGACGAACTCACACCTTAAGCCTAATCTCTCAAATTTAGCGTATCTGGGGCCTACACTAAGAGTCATTGGTTTTGTAGATTAATCATGTTTCGGGAGAACAATTGACTCTTATATGATGGAGGGAAATTTACTTTTCTTGGTAACTTCGTTTTCATAATTGTGACGCCCAAATCCTCGGGTCCCGCTGATCACCGCCAACTCCACTAAAACCTGTATGTCTCATATCATGAGACCCATACGTGAGTAAAAATGGCCACCATGGCCTAAACATCATACTCTCCAAAATATCATCAACTATATTACCATAGTTTAAGAGTTAATACATCACTCTTAATACAACATGTTTCAATTGTAATAATTCATACATGTTTTACAAAAATGTAATCAAAGCCACATGTCGACTTTCTTCTCAAAAACGACCTCTAATGAGCGTCGTCTTCCCGAACACTCCCTGTACTTGAAATAATGATCCCTCGACAGGGTAAGCAATGCCCAGTAGTGATAATCTCTTACATGGGTTACTCCCCAGCTAAGTGCACATTTAATGGCAACCAAACATATTCAAGCAAATGCATGATCCTACTTGAATATCTACATGCCCAAATCCCATGTCACGAGTCCTCACCGACTCCCTCACACATGCCTAAGCCATGTATGAAAATAATTTATTTTCCAAACAAAAATAATTGTTTTAATTGAGGACAACCCTTCGATATAATACGTTGGATAATCCTCCGAGGTGAACTTGTTGGGTAAACTCCTTTGAAACACCATGGGCCCTCCGACGTGAATTATTGGACAATTTTCCCAACACAATTCTTCGATACTTCTCGATAAAATTATTATTTTTAATAATTTTACAAAAGCAACTACCGTCGGACAACCCCTCCGGGAGCGATTTGTCATGCATTCACACCTACCATTCTAGTCCCTATTGTGGAATGTGCATTATGCCATTTCCAAACACCCATGTTAATATATTTTAAACATGCATATACTAACAAAATTTAACTCACAACATCATGTTATTCAATTTATAGCAATAACACCAAAATTAGCTCACATGGGCTAATAACCAATTCAACCAATTCATTTTGAATCACTCGAGCAACATACAAATCACACACAAATCACACACAAATCACGTGAATAGTGAAACCCTAGGTCTCGACACTGTTCATGGCCACACTAGGGATTTTCTTCACTTGGTCCAAATATTTTGGGACCAAAAACACGGCCATCCAAGCCTTAACAAATTCTCATCCATTAAAATGGCTCTTAGCCAAAGAATAAATCAAGTAGAGGGACCCTCACCTTTTTGAGTCATTTAAACTTCACAAAACTCCAGGTCCACACGAGCCCTTATAAATAGAGATCAACTTCGCTTCTACCGACGGTAACCCGACAAATCAAAGTCGTAAATCTGCAGGTAGTTTCTGACTTTCTATCTCTAAAACCAGTTTTTCTCCCCTACTACACATTTCTAGCAAAATGGAGAAGAAGATATGTCTTTATTTTCTTTTCTTTTCAATTAATTCTCTCATTGTCCCTTTAATTTGACTTTTAAGGGCTCTTTGACACTTAGCTTAATCTAAGCCATTTATTTCTATCCTCTCACTAATCAAGCAACATGTGTCACATGAGTACATGTAGTAGGTGACTTTTGTCACATCACATGCCTCTCACAAGCTGTCATATTGCACCCGACACCGGGTGCCTCGGAAGACGTGTGTGTGAAATCTCGACTATCCTCTTAATTCACCTAAATTTTGACGCGCTTATATGATACTCAAGCAGACGACCTAACGGCCGTTCCTGCTTTCTATCATCCAAGATCTAAAAATCTGGATTTTGACCTAAATTACTTATTTTAAATTCTTTTAGAAAATTAGAAATTTCTCTGCTTTACATTCTCCCCTTAGAAGAATCTCCCGCTCGGCCAGCTGTCCCAAAATTCGTACATAATCATTAACAACAATCACATGCATATGCAACGTGCACTATGCCATGCATGTAAACTAGTCATTTAAGTATTAAACGACTAAACCATGTACTCATCCCTGTTAAGCGGATAGGTGGCCCACATCGTGTCCTCACCCTCCCACGTTGACTCCTCCACTCCACAGTTGTCGCGACAAGACTTCAATTAACCTCACTTCGCCTTTACAGCCACAAAACTTGATCCCGCTATCCATAATGCATTACTGTCCCACTCCTCGAAGGTCCCATCCAGGTCAACCTCAATCTCTCTCCCCAATCCACTATATGAGTTAGATCCTGAGAGTGTACTCCTAAGCATGAGACATGAAATACCTCATGGACAACTGACATGCTGGGCGGTAAAGCTAATCGGTACGCTACAGTGCCTACCCTCTCAAGTGCATTCAATACTAATGAACTCCTCGGCGGTAGCCTTCCGCGGTCATTTAACCTCGACCACTCATCTCTTAGGTATCACCTTCAAGAAGACATGATCTTCAATCTCGAACTCTAAGGGTCGACGTCATACACGCCATAGCTCTTCTCACGGCCTCGGTCGTGAGAAGATGTCGCCCCATCGTCTCAATTTCATAGGTGTCTCTAATCATATCGGGACTCAGTACGGAGCTTCCTCTCCCCACCCGGTCCAACATATCTGTTGGATCTCGCATGGCCTCTCCCATATAACGCCTAAGGTGCGCTGACCAGATACTCACCTCTGTGAACTGGTTGTTGTGAAAGGAATTCCACTAAGGAAAAATGCTCTTCTCAACTACCCCATGATCCAGATCGATGCTCGCAGCATGTCCTCTAACACCTATATGGTCCTCTCCTCGACTAAACCATCTGCCCTGCGGGTGGAAAGTCAGACTATGGTCAGTCACAGAGCCATAAACTCTTTGAAACTCTTCCAAAAAAGGGTCGTAAACCTCAAGTCTCTCGTCCGACACTATGGATACCGGGGGTATCTATGTAGCCGAACGATCTCTGATATACAACCCGCGTAATCTCTCCAGTGTGAAGGTCATCCGCACGGCCAGAAAATGCGCTGACTTCATGAGTCGATCTACTATCACCCATACCGCATCATGTCCTACGGGTGTCCGCGGGCAAAGTGGGTCACAAAAATAAATCGTGACGTGTCTCACTTCCACTCGCCCACCTCCAACGGGCCGAAGTGTTCTCACTGCCTCTCGGTGCTCAAATTTTAACCCGCTGGACACGTGAGACATCATCGAACAAAGTCCCCTACGTGTCTTTTCATCCCGCTCCAGTAGTACTGGCGATGAAGATCCTGGTACATCCTCGTGCCACCTAGATGCACAACAAATCGAGAGCAGTGAAACTCCCTGAGGATCTCCTCTCTTAAACCGGTTAATTGGGGAACCACTACCCGTCCTCTGTACCGAAGACTACCATCTGCGTGGATGGTCCGCCCTCGCATTCGTATTTCCGGATTATACCCGCCCTACTGGACACTATCTCAACGTTGTCCCGACTGAATCACTCGTCAATAGAGACGATGTAGCTACTAAACTCCCCAATGTACCCTAAGCCTGCTCGTTGTACTGTAGCCTAACTTGTCCCACAGTCTAAAGCATCCATCATTCCCGGGAAGCTATACTAGCCAATGCTTCCCATGACTTTCAACTGAGTGCATCAACCACCACATTTTCCTTACCAAGATGGTAATGCAAAGTGAAGTCATAATCCTCTAGGAAATCCATCCATCTCGCTGGGCCGCTCTTCATGTTTGAGGTCCTGCTACGGAAGATATACTTCGCACTTTTAGCGGCCTAAGTATACCCTCGAACTCCAAGCCACCATATAAGTAGTGGTGCCAAATCTTCAAGGCGAAGACTACGACCGCCAACTCCATGTCATGTGTGGGGTAATTCTGCTCATGATTTTTTCAACTGATGGGAACCATAAGCTACTACCCTCCCGGAATGCATAAAAACACATCCCAGTCCGACCCTCAAGGCATCACAATACACTGTGTACCCCTGTCCCCTGTCCGGGGCTATCAAGATAGGAGCAGTAGTGAGCCTCCTCCTCAACTCCTGGAATGCCTCCTCGCATCGGTCATCCCAATCAAACCTGACCTCCTTCCGGGTCAATCTCACATAGCCGCCTAACTCCAGAGAAATCCTCAATGAATCTCCCGTAGCATCTCAAACCAATCCTAAGAAACTACGTAAGATCTCGAAGATCGACTTCGACTTCCCAACCACGATCTCAACCTTCTCAAGGTCTACTCGGATTCCCGTTCGACACTACATGTCCCAAAATCTCGCCGCAAGCTAAATCCTGCAGACCTCAATTAACTCGCGTACGCTTGATGGTATCTCAGCAACTGTAAAACAATCCTCAAGTGATCCTCATTCTCCCTCTTTGACTGGGAGTAGATCAAAACATCCAATGGCGACCACGCATAAACCGATCCAGCGAATGCCAGCACATTTGTCAATCTCAGCGCATCACCGTGAAACTCAAAGTGCCCATAACGCGTCCCGAACACCGCCTGTGGATATCTCGTTTCCCAACCCCTCCCGCTGATGGTAACCAAGCAGGAAGTTCATCTTAGAGTAGACTCGCGCTCCTCTCAACCGATCAAACAAGTCATCAATCCCAAGAACGGGTACCGATTCTCGATCGTAACCCTCGCTCAACCGTCTGCAGTCAATGCACACCAAGGGTCCCGCTCTCTTCTTCGCAAATAATCGAGCGCCCACGGTGAAGTGCTCTGGCCTAATGAACCCCTGCCCAAGAGCTCCCGTAGTTGGACTCGGGAGTTCCCTTATAACTCAACCGTGCCATCCCATGGAGTCATGTAGATGGGCGAAGTACCAGGTGTAACCCCCTGATACCGGTCTACAACCCCCACGGAGGCAACCCGGTAGCTAACTGAAAACGCCCTCATACTCGCAAACTACCCAAGGTAGTTCTAAGTCTCGCTCACTCGCCCTTGCAAGGTTTCGCTAGCCGGTAACCCGCTTAACTGGCTCCATGATGCCGGATTCGTACATCGTGATGGGGCAAACATCATGCTTCGTCCCCCCCTCGAAATACAACACCCAGTACCATCCCTAGCGGTAACCCCAGCTGCCGCCACACCATGGACGACTCGTAAGCCGTCACCAATCCATCCCCAGATGACGCCGAATCCCCGATGATGTCCGATGACCTCAGTCCACTGCGGAGCAAAATCTCGGAGATCTCTAGCTCACAACCATGACATATCATCCCTATCCTCGGCCTAATCCCTAGGGGAGAACTTACATACAAGGGCTCCTCCAAGGCCTCAACCTCTAAGCCCAACTCTACCACAACCGATGCAACCATAAATGAATGCGATGCACCAGAATCAAATAATACTCTTGCCCATAGGCGAGATAACAAGAACGTACCCTGTATAACTAGTTGATATGTTGGCTCGCCTGCTGGTGTAACCGGCCAGAGATAATACACCCCTCGTATCCTTTACTGCCCCGCTCGCGGGCCTTCGTTTCTCGCCTCAACCCATGGGTCAGCCCCCTCCTGCCGTCTCAGTGGTAAATGCAAGGTGCCCGTGCAAGACCCCGGGACTGAAACCGCTCCCGCCCATATTTGGAGATGAAGGAACATATCAGATCCATCCCCGTCCCTAAACCCGACTCTACCCTGCAAGCTATCCCGAAACCCCGGGATCCCTTGCCCCCGAGGGCAATCCTCCTCATGGCTGCCCGGCTGCCGGCACAGCACACCATCTCGCCCAAACTGACCGGGTACTCGATCCGTCCCGGCCCGATGACCGGCCTCAACCTACATGAACTAGGAAGCCGGCTTCTTCCCGTAACTAGAAGAAGACTGACTCTCTTTCCGCTAATTAACACCCGTGATCCCGAGTGCTTCGAGCATCCTCGATCTCTCTCATGGTCATGACCGGTCCCGACCACGAGTCCATGTCCCGTAGCAGCGAAGTCCCACATTCCGCCCCGAATGGACAATCTCAAATTCATTCTCAAACCTCCCGACCTTAGCCAGCATGCACACATAATCATCAAAGAAAGCTGAAAGCTAACTCCGTGAACTGCCACATATCAATCACACTATAGTCCCCCGCTTCAAACTTTAGGGGAACTCTCGAGCCTCTCGCATGTCTAGCAAATGTCCTGAAAATACTTGCCCATGAATAGCTCCCGAACTCTGCTCCCCATGTCACAGCTCTCTAGGTCCCTTAGAGGTCTTCTCCTGGGCTCCACCACACTGGGCCTCGCTCTAGCCTTAGAACGCAGCCTGGGCCGATCTGGGTCGTATTGAGGTAAATTCCATTACTCTAATATCTTCAATCTCAGATAAACCAATGGTCTACCACCATTGATCTCCCCTCTCCCCTCGGTGAATATCGTGAGATGTGCTTCTGAACCCTCCGTGGAGGTTACCTTGGACCTCCCTAGCTACCCTGGCCGCACTAGCCTCCGTGCAATGGCAGCAAACTGTGAACCTTGCATGAATTCCTTAGCAAAGGCCTATTGGTCAAATACTGGTGGTGCTTGGCTAGCACCTCATGGACGACCTCTACGTCCTCTCCCGCGACTAACCATCTACACATGTCAAATGACAAGTTAAGTTCTAATGTAGCATCTCTAAGGGTGTAAATACAGTCTTGAGACACTATTCACATACCGAAAAATTTTCATACACTATGTCAATGCATTCATAGATTATGCAAGACAAACATTTCATATTTTAAATCATACACAAACAAAGATTTTATTTTATTTTACCTTATTTTATTTTTTATTTTTTTGAAAAACCCTTGAACAGTGTCCATGAACAATGATCCAAACAAAGGACTATAAACAGCGCAGTATCAATAAAATCGGGCTGGGCACGTTGTGCACACCTGGGACTCGGCTACGCCAAGATCGACCTCGCTAAGCGCATCGCGGCTCGTGCCCCGCTTCATGCCGCGGCGCCAGCGCCGTGTCGCGGGCACAATCGAGCCGATCGCGGGTCCTCTCCCGCCGTGCGGTCGCGAACGAGCATCGCCGCGGTCAAGCGCCGTGTCAGGCGCCGTGTCGCCGCCTCCTGGCCATGATGTACCTTATCGCGACTCAAACTTTACGCCGAACGTTCATAGCATCGCGCGCCGCTCATGTCACAATGCTCCCGTGTCATATCGCAGGCGCTGGTAGCCGCGGTAGTAGCCGCCTCGTAGAGACACAAAGGTCGCTTCCTCCGCCATGATACAAAATTTGTATCGCGTGACACACCCCAGCCAGCCGTGCCGCGCGCGCGACGCCGCTCACCCCACCGCAGTCGCCTTGTCGTGAGCCCTACTAGCCGGGACGCAGTCGTGGTTAGCGCCGGCTCGAGCGCCCCCGCGTGCTCGCCCGGCCGTAAGTCGTGCCTGGCCATGCGCCGCCAGCCAGCGCCTCAAGCCACGATACAAAACATGTGGGCTATGACCTAACACCAAATGGGCAAAGACTCCCATTCCATTTCATTTCGCACATTTTTTTCCTTTCTTTGTTCACCCTTATTTGAAGACCAATATATATATATATGTTATGGAGTATATATATATATATATATATATATATATATATATATTTTTTTTTTTTTTCATTTTCTAGTAGAACTCCCAAGCAAATTTATTTATTTATTTATAGCTTCTTTTTTCTTGTTTTTTATGATATCAGAAACCTCGTAAAAATTTTCTCAACACAAATTTCTGTTTATTTTTTTCCTCCAGTAGCCTCCCTACTACTTATATGTATTTCACAATTTTTTTTTAAAGAGCTTAATTACAACTCTTTTTTTTTTCTTGTGTAAACACTGGAATAATTTTCCAGAATTCTACAAAACCGTGTTCATGTTCAAAAACTGGAGCAACTGTCAAAAATTTTTTTTTTTTCATTTAATTCTGGACTATTTTGCCCAAAATTTCTCAAATAAACCTTAAACCTCAAGGGTTATATTTTCTCAACCCTAGTGTTCCACATCTTTCCTTTATGCTATTTACCAAGCATACAAGCACATAACACATACAACAAACATCATGTTATACACCCAAGCACACATAAAACACAATGCATGTAGTGTTCTAATCCTGTCCAGTGACTGCCTAGGTAATCACATACCTAAACCCTAACATCGAGCTATACCAAGTTGTGATGCTCTTACACCTTAATGACCATGGCCTAAGCCCAAGTCCCTCAAGCCCTAGGTACTTCAGGTACTCCATGCGCTTCGATACTGTCGCGGAAGCTGGTATCAAGACTAAACTTATGGATACCCAAACTCGAGCTCCCTAGGTATTCGTATACCTAAGCTTTGATACCAAGTTGTGACGCCCCAAATCCTAGGGGCCTCGTTGACCACGTCAACTTGTGGAAAACCTGTATGTCTCATATCATGAGACCCATACGTGAGTAAAAATGGCCACCTTGGCCTACACATCATACTCTCCAAAATATCAACAACTATATTACCATAGTTCAAGAGTTAATACATCACTCTTAATACAACATGTTTCAATTGTAATAATTCATACATGTTTTATAAATGTATCACTGTTAAAGCCACATACGGCTTTCTTCTAAAAATTCGCCTCTAATGAACGCCGCCTTCCGAACACTACCTATACCTCGAAATAATGATCTCCGAATGTATGGTAAATGCCCGTAGTGATAATCTCCTTACATGGGTTACTCCCACCTAAGTGCACATGTAATGGCAACCAAACATATTCAAGCAAATGATGATCCTTACTTGAATATCTGAAGCATGCCCAAATCCCATGTCTCGTAGTCCTCACCTAATTTCACATCGCTCTAAGCCATGTATGAAAATCATTTCTTTTCCAAACAAAAATAATTGTTTTAATTGAGGACAACCCTCCGATATAATACGTTGGACAATCCTCCGAGGTGAACTTGTTGGGTAACTTTTCAAAACAATTCATGGGCCCCTCCGACGTGAATTATTGGACAATTTTCCCAACACAATTCTTCAGACAACTTTTCGATAAAATTATTATTTTTAATAATTTTACAAAAGAATTCATCGTTTGGACAACCCTCCGATTTATTTGTCATACACTCACACCTACCATTCTAGGGTGCCTCGATGCATATGGAATGCATTATGCCATTTCCAACAATTTATGTTAATATATTTTAAACACGCATATACTAACAAAATTTAACTCACAACATCATGTTATTCTATTCATAGCAATAACACCAAAATTAGCTTACATGAGTTAATAACCAATTCAAGCAATTCATTTTGAATCACCCGAGCAACACACAAATCACACACAAATCACGTGAACAGTGAAACCCTAGGTCTCTGGCACCTGCTCACACCCACACTAGGATTTTTTCTTCACTTGGTCCAAATATTTTTGGGACCAGTATCGACCATCCAAGCCTTAACAACCTCTTATCCATTAAAATGGCTCTTAGCCAAAGAATAAATCAAGTAGGAGAAGGTCCTCACCTCTTGAGCTGTCAAACTCCACAAAATTGGTGTCCATGCGTAGCCCTTGTAGCGTAGATCAACTTTGCTTCTTGGCCGGACGAGAACCAATGGTCCGAAAGCCGGGAAATCTAGAGAGAAGTTGGACTTTCTCTCTCTAAAACCAGTTTTTCTCCCCAATTGCACGTTTCCAGCAAAATGGAGAAGAAGATATGTCTTTATTTTCTTTTCTTTTCAATTAATTCCCTCTTTGTCCCTTTAATTTGACTTTTAAGGGCTCTTGACACTTGGCTTAATCTAAGCCATTTATCTCTATCATCTCACTAATCATGCAACATGTGTCACATGGATACATGTAGTAGGTGACTTTTGTCACATCACATGCCTCTCGCAAGTTGTCATACGGCACTCGACACCCGGTGCCTCGAAAGACGTGAAATTCCAACTGTCTCCGAATTCGATGAAATTCGACGTGGTAGATAGATTTCACGAGACGATTCCAATGGTGAAGTCTGTTTCATCATCCGAGATCTAGAAAAATTCAGGATTCTGATCGAAATTACCATTTTATCATTTTTCATAAAGTTAGAATTTTCTCGGGTTTTACAATAATAGCCCATTGGACGATTTCAATGGTGAAGTCCGTTTCATCATCCGAGATCTAGAAAAATTCCGGATTCTGACCGAAATTACCATTTTATCCATAAAGGAATTTTCTCGTGGTTTTGCCAATAATAGCCCATTGGCACGCGTGTTCACTCCGTATGACCAAGTGTCTCGCAACACATTCTCACAAGATATCTTAGGGTGAATCGTTAATTTCATTTTAGAAAACCAAATTTGTTTACTATTAATCATTTCATACCAATCAAAATATTCCTCAATACCAACTAACCAATCAAAGAAAGCATTAGGATCCATTCTACCATCAAATCTCGTATGACCAACCTTGACTTTTTCAGAATGCCCTTTGAGGTCGTCAACTCGCTCATCATGATCTCTACCCAATTACCATTAACCTCAGTAGTCGGTATCGGGCCGAGGAGCCGACATCTTCTATACCCGAGATTTGGTGGGTACTCTTGCCTCAGGTTGTGGTAATCTAATGGGAAGTTGGACTTTAGAAGGTCAAACCGAGCAACTCTTAGTTTAACCGAAGCGTTCTCAAGTTTAGGTAACCCTCGTGTGAGGTCATAATTGAATTCTCATTACACAAAACATTTTACCCAAATTGTCATGCAAACCATTCAGAACACCATCATATTGATGTGAACCTCGAAAGACTGAACCCCAAGTGTGTGCTTCACCTAATGTGTTCTAACAGCTTCATCAACATATTCACCTTCTCATGTTTACCCAAATGCTTTAAAAGCAAATCCATTTTTTCGACGACAGACAGTTTGGTTGCTTACAGCGATTGACTTTGCCAATTGACCATTGAATTTAAATTATTTACTCGATGCGTTGATTGAATCAAATTGTGTTATATTTATGCATCATGATGATGGGGTATACAAACGAGTTAGATTTCAGGAGCAAGCTTAGTATTAAGTCAAAATTATTAAGTCTCTCAGTTGGATCTTTTGTGTTAAGTGAAAAAGAAGATTCAACAGTATCACTTTTGGTGGTTGACATGTTGAGATAGAATCTAAAATTTCACTAAGTAAGGAAATTTATAAATTATATGTTAATGCAACAAACATAAATCTAAAAAATGTAATGCAATTATGTATCAAAGATTGTACGAGTCACGAAAGAATAACTAAAGAAATAAAAGTATTTTTTTTAATACTCTTTATGCTCTATCAAATAAACTGGAACCTCAAACAATCAAACAAAATATACTTAAATATCACAAATATTAACTGAGTTTTTAAAATAAAAGAAAATATACCAAGTTGAAGAACCTTTAGGACGCCTACAATTTCTTAGTGTGGTTGCAAGGGAATCAAATAAAGTGTGCAATTCTTTGATGGGGGTAAATTGATTGCATTCCTGAAACAGTGATCAAATGAGAACTTCTCAAACTTTGAAGGACCAAAACAATAATTTGGCAAAAGTGGATGCAATTTTTGTTGGATATAGTGAATGAAATGGATGACATTCACTGGATAATTCTCTGTTCTTAATTATTTGGATTTCAGTTATAAGAAATAATTATTTAGATTTCAGTTATAAGAAATAATTATTTGGATTTCAGTTATAAGAAATAATTATTAGATTTCAGTTATAAGAAATAATTATTTGGATTTCAGTTATAAGAATTTAATGACACTCAATGAATGAGATTAATGGCATTCAATGAATAATTTATTTCGGAATTCTAAACGTTTGGGAAGCCAAAAGGTTTGGCATTCAAAAAGGTCAAGTCTCTCCTCTATATAAAGGTTGTCGGGGTATTTAGTGAAAACACCGGCCGAAAAAGAGATCGAAGTTTCGAGTTTTCCCTTCCTCGCCCTTTGTCTGATAGAGCAAACACATCATCATCACGAGGCAAAGTGCTTTGCTCTAATTATCTCGACACCCGCTTTATCCCGGAGATAGACGCCTTGGGAATCTCTTCAAAGCACCAACGGAGAAGCGCGACTCGCTCTTAAGGAAATTGTGAACTCACAAGACTCCTATGAGCCCAACTTGTTATATTCCCTCCTTTCTTATTAATTTAATTTATTTTGGGTTTTTCTTGAATAATCATTATTTTAAAAACATTATATATGTTGTTTCGTATGTCCAAACAACTGTTTAGCGCATTCCTGTGTTTCTACAACTAGGAGACAATTTGTTCTAACAATCTTAAGACAAATTCAGACTCCACAAGAAGTTATCATTGATTTGGTTGTGGACATGAAAAAAAAGGAAAGGAAAACTCCTTTGGTTTGGTAAACAAACGATTTGGTTTGTTACCTGTGTGGGGAAAAAGCCCTTCTTAACCGGGATCCTGTACGGCCAGGGTTCGAATCCTGATAGCGGGAATTGAGAGAGTGCAGTGAGGATTATATGCACTGAATAGTGATGACTGGGTCTCATCACCACCGTCTGATTATTGGATGACAATGGAACCGCTTCGTGTAAAACAAACGATTTGGTTTGTTACATGTGGGAAAGAAAAAAAAAAAAACCACAACCAAGTTTTTCAGGTTGTGCCTTTATTGTTGAAACAATTCTTTTGTTTCTTCAATAAGGAAAAGTAGTGGAAAATCTTTGTTGAAAATACAAGGAGTAGTTTGTCGGTCCGAAAATCCTTTGTCGGGTACATTACAAGGAGTCGCCTAATTATGGAAAATCTTTGCTGAAAATACAAGAAGCTACCGATTTGAAAATCCTTGTTGCAAATGCATAAGGACACCATCGAACTTGAGACCTCAGGTAAAAGATCCTAATTGCCTATCGAGAACCTAAACCTTAGGCTATAATTAAGGATTGTGTTGAATCATTGGAATTGACATTTTCTGAATATTTGAAAATGATCTTTGATTCCAATCACTAGACAGATTGAATTTACCCAAGTAGTTATGTGCTTACTTGGGAATTGCAATGGTATTTCATGGAAATCCTCAAACAAGAAAGGTTATCGGCGTATCTCACAATGGAACTGAGTTTACAAAGACTAGACAAATGTGGGAGAGCGCAATGGCTACGCCCACTTCCAGAGGATTATCTCCAAGGTGGCGCCAAAGCCGTTGCTCCAATATGCATACATTGTGACAACTAATCCGCTATTGGTGAGTTAATAAACAAGACATGTATACGGTAAGTCTAGATATTATCCGTCAGACACACACATTAAACAACAACTCAACTGGTTTATCTTCAGATTATGTAAAATCTAAAGATAATATCATGATCCGCTTAACCAAAGGGTTAAACAATAAAGAGTCGGGTTGAAAAGTCATCGGCGAATGGGACTAAAGCTCGTGAAAAGAATAAGTCGATGCAATGGATACCTAACCTAGTCGGATCGAGATCCCGGTGATTCGGTGTCTCAAAGGGACAAACTAAATTGTAAAGACTTTGATACAATCACTCTGGGGATATTATCGTGTCCATTCCTATGATGAACAAGGATGCTCATAAGAAGGTTGCTTATGCTTTTAATGATCTCTAAGCATTGGCGAAGAGTAACATGAGCTACTCTAATTTTACGAGATCACCTATGTAAGAGTGAAGGGGGTCAGCCTTTGTAGGGAATTGAATAGTGGGCACAATTCCTATTAAACCTTGCAGAACTGTGCATGTCCATGGCCAAAATGGACATAAAAGTGAGAACCGAAATGTGTTTGAAGATTCGTGTGAGATATGTCATCGCCTCACACAAATGGCGTAATAGTTCAAGGACATCGTGTCTACCGGCTTGTCTAGCAGAGTAAAACATATTTTCACAAGGGAAGGTTCAAAGGGTAACACCTACCTCTCCTATGCAAGTTTCAACCGTTGCTTCTATCACCATGTTGGTCTCGTCTTTAGTCATCAATCTCATTCATGTGGGGAATTGTTAGATATAGTGAATGAAATGGATGACATTCACTGGATAATTTCTTCCTGTTTAATTATTTGATTTTCGCTTATAAGAAATAATTATTTAGATTTCATATAAGAAATAATTATTTGGATTTCGCTATAAGAATTTAATGACACCTTTAATGAATGAGATTAATGGTATTCAATGAATAATTTATTTCGTATTCTAAACGTTTGGGAAGCCAAAAGGTTTGGCATTCAAAAAGGTCAAGTCTCTCCTCTATATAAAGGTTGTCGGGGTATTTCAGGAAAAACACTGTCAGAAAAAAGAGATCGAGTCTTGAGTTTTCCTTCCTTTCGTCCTTTGCCTGATAGAAACATCATCAGCCCGCCTGAGTGGTGGCAAAGTGCTTTTGTCGCACCATTCGACACCCGTTTTATCCCGGGAGCATGCACGCCTGGGAATCCTCTAAAGAACCAAAGAGAAGGCGAATTTGTCTCAAGGAAATTGTGAATTTCACAAGACTCCTAAGCAGAGCCCAACTTGTTATATTCTCCTTTCTTATTAATTTAATTTATTTGGTTTTTCTTGAATAACCATTATTTTGCATTAGGATAAGCTGCTTGGCATGTCCAAACAACTGGTTTATGCATTCCCAGGTTTCTACAACTAGGAGACAATTTGTTCTAACAATTGAAAACCAATAGACATCAAAGATAGGTCCAACAGCAAAGATAAGCCCAACATCAACCCAAATGAAGGTCCAGCAGTAAATGTGGCCCAATAATCTAAATAATCAAAAGTTTTATGCAACAACGATGAAAGCAGACAATGACAAATCGGGATGAGTAAAGGCAAGACAGCAGCGGTAGCAACCGTATATAGTTGTGGATGACGAGGTATTATCAGAGGTCATGACGGTGTGGCAGCATCGATGTGACGATCAGCGGCAGCGGTGCTTCACCAAGTCGTGAGCACTGTCGTAATGGCGACAAAGACGACAACTCAGGGATCCTCTTTTGGGCGCGTCCGATTCCTAATGTCACCAATTTCGTCTGGGCGACGCCATGAATCGTGAACGAAATGGGTGTTGGAAGTGGACGATCAGCATCGGATTTAAATGGGTGTTGCAGGTGGACGATCAGCATCGGATTTAAATGGGTGTTGCAGGTGGACGATTAGCGTCAGATTCAATATCCAATGGGCGCTGCATCATGCGCTGCATCAACGTGTCTTTGAAACGAAGTCAACCATCAACGTGATGATTGCGCAGACAGGCTGATTCTTCAAAAGGGCCTACAGATTTATGCTCCTCAAGTTTGGTTAAGAAGATGATGAAGCCAAACGTGTAGATGGAGTTGGACTTGATAGAATCCAAGCTCCTGCGGCTGCGGCACCTAGACGTAGGTTAGGGTTCTTTTTTTTGTTTAAACTTGAGACTTTGTTACCAAATTGATGTATTTTGGTTACAAAGAATTATAAAATTAAAAGAAACGAATAAAATAAAGATAATAAAATTCTCAAGTTTTCAATCTCCTGTCAAGTCTTTCCAAAAACAATAATATAAGATGTTATTTATAAGAATCAATAAAAAACCCTAACAACTATTAAATAAATAACTAATAATAATATAAATCATGGCCAATCACTTTTTGATATATTTTTCTCTATTCTATTATGAGAATTCACGAAAGAATGAATAATTGGCCTTATAATCTTCCTTTCTGATTTCCATCCGTGTTTATCAATATATTTTTTTTATTTAAACAGTTAGACTTTTATATTAGCACCTTTTTTTTTATTTACTAATCATTACGTGTAGAATTTTTTTACTATTCATTAGAGTTAGACTTTTATGTTGACTTTTTATTCATTCATATATTAACACTTTTTTATTTACAAATTTTTTTATTATTCATTACAGTTAAGACTTTTATGTTATTATTCATTACAATTAAAACTTTTATGTTGACTTTTTATTCATTCATTATTTGTCCATCATTTGTTACTCTCAATTTTTTTAGTTCCTGTATGAGCCTACGTAATATATTTTTATATTTTATGCTTGCATTTATTTATTTTTGTTATATATATTTTGTGTGTATTTTGGGCCTTTATTATATGTACTTATTAATTTAGGTTCAACCCATGTTCAACCATTAATTTAGGTTCAACCCATTAGGATCAATCTATCAACTTTGTTAAATTCAACCCATCCATTTTTACGTCTAGCTCATCTTTAGGACTCCTTGTCATGTCATCACCACCTCATCTAGGACCTACCACCACATCACTTAGGACAGGCCTTCAAAAATAAAATATCAAATGCAACGTGAGAAATTGAACCCATATCATTTATGTTGTAAATAAACACCTTAAACCACTTAGTCTACATCTACTTTTAGAGATCATAAAACTCGAATTATTTTTAGAGATCATAAAACTCGAATTATTTTTAGAGAGTTCATACTTTATGATTATTTTTATACGAGTGTGTGAAAACAAATTCTTAATTTATTTTTTTACTTAAAAAATTTTGAAAGTAATTTTTAAGGATAGAAGGAATATATATTGTTAAAATACTAACTTTTCTAAAAATTCAAGATTGTAAGATTTTGCGTTCAATATAAGTATTATGCTTTTTAACACCCTCTTTTATGACCCCCAATGTGAATAATCAAACAAATAAATGGGGAATGAATAATTAAATTGCAGAGAGGAATGTGTTTATACATGATGTTATACTTTTAAAATATGAAGTTGGCTACAGATTGATGAAGATAATGTTTTAAATTTGATTTTAGAACAACTTTATAGTCTTTCTAATACTTGAATGGTAAAAATTCTTAAGCATTAAAAAGAATATAGTGCTTCCTAAAATAATGTCAAACGGGCTCTAAAAATCGCTTGCTATCAATAAATAAATAATATAGAGACAAGGAAAAATTTGCACCTGGAATAGTGGAGGAATACACGATTCTTGCTTCTATCAATGGAGACCATGTATTCATTAAAAACAATAAATAAAGTACAAGCAAAGCATAAAAAACAACACTCTTAAACAATCTTCCCATTATCCAAGTCTCCTAACTATATCAATTTTTATATCTAGAGAGAGAATGGAAAAGAGAGAAACCTCTTGTGCGTTGATAAAATGATGGGCAGACCATGCTCTATTTTTATAACTTTAGAAGGCAGAAATTTCGAATTTCCAGTGGAGCCAAGTCCTTCTAAAACTTGCAGCATGGTGCAAGGGATCTTGAATGAACATGAATTTTAATTGAATTAATGAAAAAAGTCCAAGAAAACTATCTTATTCTCTTTTCCTAGTAAAATAACTTATTTCCTCGTCCTGTTCTTTGAATAATAGAAGATTTATCCTGTCACGCGCAAGCCCCATTCTAATGGCATGACAATTATTTTACATTTCAAAGTCAGAAAATTGAAAGTGCAAATGATTCAAACAAAATTCTTATGATTGAAAAGTTACTAACAATCAAGTATATTCAAAGTAAAAACATAATAAATTCCTAGAAGTAATGGGTTGAAACGATTATTAAAGCCAAAAACTGTCAAAGATTTTGCTATTACTCCAAGCAATTTCAAACTTCAATAATCCAAATAGTCAAAAAGAAAAAAAAAAAAAAGAAAAAAAAAAAGGGAATTGAGCTCAAAGGTCACTATTAGCAACTTCTCGTCTAGGGGTGTAATCGAGTCAAGTTGAATTGATTCAAGGCCAAGTTCTAGTTCGACTCAATTAAAAAACCCGAATCTTGAAACTAGTCTCGAACTTGATCAAGCTTTTTTTTTTCTTCTTCAGATGTTCGAAACTCAACTTGAAAAATAGTTAAGCTACTCGAACTCGACTCGATTAAACTCGAATCAATTAATTAAAAAATTAATAATCATACTCGAACTTGACTCGATTAATAAAATAGTAATGTTCGATCAAACTCGTCAACAGATCGAGTCGGGTATTATGATACTCAAACCCAACTCGACAAGCTACTTGAACTATCTCGTCTCGATTAGCTCCGAGTCGAATTATAGTATTCTACAAGTTGAGCTCGAATAGCTCATGAGTAGCTTGACTTGTTTACACCCATACTCTCGCTAAACTCTTAAAGGTTGAGGTTTAATGCAATTAGATTCTTTGTGAAATACTATAAAGGTTGATAATGGTTCCCTTACTAAGGTATAAAAAAAAACAAATTAAATATATTTTTTCTTTTTATTTATGTTTACTAAAACGTAATACCTCCAATCCATGTAATATAGACAATTAAAGATGATCGAACACATTTTTCATACAAAGATATACTAGACCTAGAAATAAAATAACATTCATATGATTTTAAAATAACAAGACTAAACAAACTAACTAAACTAAACACAAACATGCAAAGTCACTAAAATAGGCTAAGATATACCAAAGCTATCCCCCCAAACTTGAATATTGAATTGTCCTCAATGTGAGACAAAGCAAGAAGGGAAAAAAGAATGCTCTGGGGTCGATCAGTATGCTCCTTGAATGTAGCTATTTGAGAATGAAGAAGTTGAAGGATGCACATTTTTTCTTGCAAGGCGATGACATCAAACTTCTTGAACTTTGATGAAGCCTCCATTGTGCACCCATAAAGCCCAATATTATTTAATTCACAATTCATAAGCTTTCCAAGGCTATATTCACCATAGGCATCAATGTCATTGACACATCCATCTTCAATCACCCAAATTCATATCTTCCAAATCAAGCTCAACTTGGCACATTCTTTCTCTTGACATTTGTAGCGACCTTGATCGTTGGAACCTCTGAGCATCAGTAACACAACGTGAACCTGCAAAAGGGTGATTTGGTGGTGGTGTCTGCGGCCAGCGGCTTTCGATGATTAAGTCGACTACAATATGGAAAGAAGAGGTTGAGGTTCATATGGTTAAGGATTGCTCTTACCTTGTCGCACAAGTGAGGGGATCTTCCCGATTTATAGGGCGCGATTCATAAATCTCCCCTTAATTTTAGGGATAAAATCTCCTTTTTCCTATAAGGGATTAATCTTCTGAGAAATAAGAGATTTGGAAACTAGGAAATTTGCTGATAAATATCTCTTTTGCGTATTTTCCACTTTTATACACTTATCCATAACAAACTTTCCATATGCGGTAGGATGGCCGGCTTGGGACTTGAAATCCTAGATGGCCCGCCCTAAAGCAAGTTTTTGAGAAGACACAATGGCATTCTCAAACAGGCTTTAAGACTCTCCTGTTTGGATAATGCCCGACTTATTTCAATATGATACATGGGCTTAGACCATTTCACAACATAGGCCCTAGGCCCATTGAATAGTGGGTCTAAAGATCATGGTACTTACAATGCCCCCCTTTTCCCTGGCTAGAACTTTATGCTTTTTCAGTCGAGGGAAAATACTATGCTTTTAAGCCTTAGGCTCGGAAAGTTGAAAGGATTGGGAGAATTGATGCGTATATTGAACACGTTAGAAGGTGAAGTGCGTTTGGATATAAAGCGTGTGGGAAGCGCACGTTTCCCAACATGTATGTGGCGAATGGTGCCTTGATGGCAAATTTAATGTGCCCGTTGATGTTTTACCCCTTTATAATGGTTGGGTTCCTAGTGTTGTTTCCTTAACGACTTCACAGAGCTCTTTTCCTATTACAATTTTGGCTCTTACATTATACATAAGAATTTTCTTTTAAAGGAATCATTGGAGATCCCATGATAACTTTCGAATTTTAGGTGAGTTTTTACAATTCAAATCTCATTTGTATCGCCTTCTTTGTGTTGTTTTCTATGGCTCTGTTTGTTGAGTATTTTTGGGTAAGAAAGTTTTTTCTTCTTTTTGAGGATGCGATCCTCATTTTCCGGTGGTGTTCTGGTGATGATGCTGCAGGCGATATGTGGGATATTCCCAGGTTTAGGGACATCCCATTATTTTCTACGAAGGTTCCTAGTTTAAGGTTCTTAGGTCTTGTCGCTGGTTGGTTGTTAAACCTCCAAAGAGGGGTTCTCTTGTCTTTCTAAGGTTTTGTCGCCTTTGCTGCTTAATGGGCCTCAAGCTGATCCCTTTTTTCTGTTTGTTTTGCACAGCCAGAGATAGAGAGGTCATAAAAGAGACTTCTACCGGTCGGTACAGGCGTAAAGGGGGACTTCTGAAATTCCACTATAAGCGACCTAATTCCGCTATGTACGTAGGAGTAGAGATTATTTGATCAAGTTCCTGTCGACATGTTGTTGGAGGTATGAGCAACTCAAGCGCCCCGACCATGGAGGCGAATAATGTTATTTATTCGCCCGTGGCTTGATTCTTGCTAGTCTTCGCTTCCTATCCGTATTTGGTAAAAGCGATTTATGCACTTACTGAGCCTCTTGCACTTGTACATTCTAACATCTTTCGAATTCTGATGGGTTGCAGTGTGCTAAACCTTCTCTACCAATTGGATATTTCACTAGTAGAGATTTGGTTTATTTATACTTTAAAGCTTGGGGTTGGGGGTCGTTTATCTATGTCGGTCAGATGAAATTTATAATCGGGCTCCCAGACTCTCCCAGGCGAAGCGAGAGGTTGTTTGGTCGAAGGTCGCAGTGGTATGGGCGCGGGCTCTCCTAAGCTTCCATTTGATCTGAATCAGTCCCTCACATTCCCAGGTTTGTTTCAACTTGATAGAGCTTGTACTTCCCTAGGCCGTTTATATGTTGATATGCCCCTTCTCTTTGAACTTTTTATAAGCAGGCATAGACGAGGCTGGTTGGTCAGCTGGGTAGAAGGCCAAGCTAGATCACATCAGACAGCTACTCGAGATCACTAAGCGGGAGCACAATCATGAGCTCCTTTTGTCTATGAAAAACTTATAGGAGTTAGGCGCCAATCCCTTTCCTTACATAGTCCTTGTCATCCCCCGTTCATTGCCAAAAGAGCTTGTTAAGGGTGACCACTTTATTCTTCCTACAGGAGAGACTCAGGGTGATCGTCCTGCTCCCTAGATTACTAGTGAGCCAACTGAGGAGAGTGAGCACGACATGTCTAGTCTTATTGCCGGATTTGCCGCTCGAATGCGCAAGCGAGTTGCGAATGCTCAAGGGGAAACTACCCCCTATTCTGAAGTACCAGGCGGCAAGCGACCAAAATGGTCGGGTTTAAATGAAAAGGTTAAAAAGAGCCCGGTAGTAATTACTTCGAACTCTTCAAAATGAGCCTCTAATGCCCTTCCAGCTTTAGACGACACTATCCAAGATGCCTCTAAAGACGCTTGCGCATCCTTAGAGGATGGGACTCTAGCCAAAAGACCTCCAAGTGTTGATAAAGTTGTGGGCGAGGCTCCCTCTGCAGAGACAACTGTTAGCAAGCTGCTCTAGGCTAGACAGTCCAACTTAGCAATTGCAGGCCCTCACAAGCTAAGGGGTCTTGATAGGCTAGTGCTGAACTCACCCTTTAAACCGATGAAGTGGGATTATCTTTCAGTGGACATGTTTGTTCTTGGTCCAGATGTTGCCTAGTCAATTATTGATCGATGGAACCCCTTCAACCAGAGGGACACTTCTTTCACCAACATGCACGAACTCTACCCCACCAACCTTCGAATACCAATGGTGGCTCTTTCTAAAGAGTATCCAATTCCCTTCCCTAACTATATGGATAAAAAATCCCACTACCGACATGGATGAAGATCAGATATATTCGCGGCGATGATTTTAATTAGGCAATTTGGAATTTGGTATGGCTGGAAACTTTAATGTTTGAACATGAGTCTTGTGCTGTGATTTTATTCTAACACCTCTTCTTTTATAAGTTTCATCCTTCTTATTTGGAATATAGCGCACCTTACGAAGGAACCCGTCTTTTGGTACAGACGATGGTGAAGATTGTGACGTTATGCCGCGATGTCTTTACATTTCAAACACCACGCCTTAGAAGGCGCCACTGAAACGAATGGGGTAGGGTCCCAAGCCTTGCGGGAACGGAAGGCTAATGAGGGTATAGAAAGGATTACTGGTGTGGAGAAAGAGAGGGATGAAGCTAAAGAAGAATCTTAGATCGCCCGACTAGCTACCGTCGTGGCAGATGATGTGAAGGCGTGGGCGAAGGATGAGCTGGCTAGGGTCTAAGACGCCCTGGCGGTTGCGGAGGAGGCTAGGCGCAAGGCTAAGGTTGAGGTTAAAGTTGCTTGCCTAGAGGTTGAATGCTTCACTTATGCTAGAGGTTGGGGCAACCAAAGATGAAGTATCTTAGTGATCTAAGGCGGGAGTAGGAATGACGGCCATGGAGGAAGGAGTATTAGAAGGCCTTGGGCTGATCTTTGCTTATGGTTATGGATGTTGTATGTTGAACATAATATATGTGGTGATCGTGAAAGTTCAAGCGGCATGCAGTTCCTCCAACCCTCTTCCTCTAGAGTTCTTCATGAACCTCGAGTGCCCTCATTGATAATACTTGAGACCACAACAGCGAGAGGTGGATTTGAGCGAAGAGGCAAAGGAACTCGAGAAGAGTGCTTCCGCTAGGGATTTTGATGGAGCATCTTAAATTACTTATCTTTCTTCTCTCTACCCCTGATAGGCGTATTTCATGATTGTGTTTTTAAGGACCTACAATTATAAGTGCTAAGTGCCTATTCTGCGCAAGTATACGCTTGTCAAGTAGTAAAGTGTACCTAAGTATGAATATCGATCCACAAGGAACACCTTAATCATAGTATGCTAAATACCAAAATTACCATACTCCTTTAATATTCAAACTAGCAATCGTGATGGCTAGGCGAAGCTAAAAATGAATTTAAACTATTACTAAAGTGATTGTTCGTTTCAGATGTAAAAGTGATTAAAGATCTGAGAAAGGTTAGGGTGTTGGTGATGTTGGACAATCCTCCTATGTAATGTTGTGATTCCATTCCATTATCTAATAAAGTGTTTTCCAAGGCGGCTCTTCTCTAATGTAATCAAAGTCTTTCTCAAGGTCATTTGGCCCCCCTCTATCACCAGGTTTCTTGCTTCTTGGCTCAACCCCAAGCATTAAAGGTGCATAGAGTGCAAAGAACTCCTAAGCCTCCTAATCATTGATAATCTATGTGCAAGTTTATTAGGTAACGACTATGTCTAATTCTATTTAATTCCTTCTCATATTTTACAAAGAACCACTCATATTAAGTTGATTAAAATTAATATGAATTCATAAGATTAATGGTAAGACAAATATATAAAAGATAATGGAACTGTAAAAAGGCTAAAACTTTAACATAATATTCATGTCCAAAACTCTACCAACACCCTAAACCACAAAATTAGAAACTCATTATGTTCTGTTCCAATACAAATAAACAGAAAGACATGGTAATAGGAATAGAGAAAACTTTAAGTATCGGGAATGATCTCAGGGTTCTTCGAGTCTTGTATATCCCAAAGTCGATCTTCTAGTCTTATTTTTCTTGTTCTAAGCTCCAATTCCTCAAACCCTCGTTCTGCTAATTAATTTCAAACCCTTTTGATGCGATTCTCCCATCCCTTTTATAGCCTCTCCAAGAGATAAGGTTGTTGAGACTTTCTCGCAATGTCACGACGTTGGGCTGATTTCTGCACCACTCTTCTTTAGGACTCCTTTATGGCTCCATTTTCAGCATTTTCTAGTGTTTCTCCTACAAAAACCAAAATAAAACTAAATATTAGAAAAGTAATCAAAACACGGTCATATAAATATGAAATTGATCCCGAATCTCGCTAAATCTTGAGTTTGTAGTGAGTGTTTTTGGGCACTCATCAACCCCCCACCCCCGTCTTTTTGTTTTGTTTTCTGTAATAGGCCCCATATGGCTACCATGATACAAATGTTTTTATGGAACCATTGACGCCATTGGTGTATTTTGGAAATTCTTCAAAATTTGATATCTAATTTACTTATGCAGTTGATATCTTTCACAACTTTACGCTGTGAACGTAGGATAGTTGCTCAGGGATATCATTGTTATAAGTTTGAAAGCTAAGGCTGGTATAGATTGCACATTGGCGAGTTAAAGCACCATTTAAGGCTGGCTTTAACCCGGCTGACTAAGGAGGCCACTTCTAGACTTTGGTATGTGCGAGCGGTAGAGCCACTTACGGACTTTAGTATGTGCTAGCGGTAGAAGCCATACGGACTTTAGTATGTGCTACTTGAGGCTAAAGTCATACGAAGCTATTATGTGCTTGACAATCTAAGAGCCACTTCTAGGCTTTAGTATTGCCCGATTGGCTAGAGCCACTTCTAGGCGCTCGGCATGAAATTTATTCAAAATTGAAAGAAAATATTTAAAGAAAACTTTATTGATAATACTTCTTAAGATGTATAATATTTCACATCCCTGAAACCTTGGCATCATTGGATTTATTTAATGCATTTGATCCTGTTACTCCCACTCTTACTATCATGTATGACCCCTCCCAATTTTGTTGGAATTTGTTGGTTGTTGGGTTAGCCTTGTTTTCAAAGACCTTTCTCAAGACTAGGTCCTTGGCTCAGAATGCATGTTGTTTTCCATGCATGCTATATAGGTTTGTCATTCTTTGTTGGTACGATGCTATACGAATAGCATTAGCTTCACGGAGTTCGTCTGTCATATCTAAGTCTTTGGCAATGGCTTCAGTGTTAGATTTTTTAGGAGTTTCAGTTCGAAGTGTGGGCACCCCAATTTCTATAGGAATTATAGCCTCCATCCCATCGATTAGGGTGAATAGTGATACTTTAGTTGGCTTCGGCTGGATTGATATAGGCCCGAAGTTCTGGTAGCTCGTCTACCTGCTTTCGCTAGCGAATATAGACATTTTTTCAAAGCCGTCAAGAGAGTTTTTGACGGGCTCGTGTAGGGTGCGTAAATTAGTATAAAACATAGGCTCGTACACACAAGTATAAGTGTTGAGGTTACGTAGTGTAGCGACTTGTTAAGTGTCGTTCCCACAAGGAGAAGTGTGTTGAATACTGGAATTGGCTCTAGAATATTATTCGGATCTCAAACTTGAGTGAATTATAACTAATAGCTAACCCTAAAATATTTGCTAACTCAATTAATGGAGACTGGGGTTTTGCCTCCCCCCTGCCACACTCAATGGATTATAGTCTAGATAATATTGTTCAATACGGCCACGATACTTGGATTCACACTGGCCAGGGTTGATCGTGTCGACGAGATATCCTCTCTTTAGGTATATTCGTCTATCTCGCTAGTAGGGTTTATTACATCTTTACATCAACCCTGGACTCTGAAACTCTTGAATGAGTAAACCCTAATCGCCACACTTAGAATCGGGAGATCTCTACTCTCCAATTTATTAAGTGTTACTCTACTCGGATCCTTGGGAATCTTTATCTCTCGATCTCAAATTCCCAGCAAGGGCATGCTAGTGTTGGCCAAACACCACCATGTAGGCATGCTAGTGTTGGCCAAACACCACCATGTAAATAAATCATAAAAAATAAAGCAAGTCGACATTAGATCCATTAATATACTGAATGAAACATAATTAATAATTAATCTATGCGAATATAGCAAAGTCTGACAAAACCACGAAATAAAGCTAGAACATCATATTGTTCATTACAACCATAAAGTGTTTTATCATTAGGTGTTTGAGAAAGAAAATACAAATACAGGAGTGCACATGATCTCTCGATTCACGCCTGTGTCATCTTCTCTGTCCTCTCCCGTCTATCTCCCCCCTTGAATTCGTCACTTTTTCCCTTATATCTAAAAAATCTTGTTGATTAAGTCCTAGTGACATCGTGAAGTCGCAACGTCGTGACATTGGGCTAAGGAAGATGGGCTGTCGTCGACCACCAGCGTCTTCGCGACTTTGGGAACTAGGCTCTCGATATTTTTCTTCAAGTCTCTGACCTCCAAATGCCGCCTTTTTCACTTGAAATGCACAAGAAGGCAAGTATAAGATATAAGGCGATAAACACACTTAGTACTATATGAAATGAACCGAAAACATGATAAAACATGGGTATAATGTGAGTGTTTTGAGCACTCATCACACCCCAAAGGCATAGCTTCTTACTTGTCCCTAAGCGAAGCTTAATGACTCATAACAAAGAGCACACATGAAAAATGCCGCTCGGCAGCTTACAACATGAGTGTGATACACATGGCCTTAAAAGGAGTCAAAATGAACCAAACTTGTGATTTGAGCCTTTATCCTCACAAAATCGAAGGGATCCTTAGGTTATACAACTACAGGAACTTAGCTAAGCAAGGTCATGTTGACGAGTAGATTCAACCCCCCAAGTTCTCAATGACCTTTCCCCAGAAGTCTATGTGTAGTTGTTTCATGATCTCTAACATATACCCTAGGTTCAGTACTGAGCTTGGAAGTCCAGGCTCGCCCGTATGAAAGATTCTAACCACGGAAGGATAAGAACACACCCTTTTTATTCACATTAAACTACATAAGTATGAAAGAGAACTAGTGCCTATATGTTTTAGCTGAGTGTCCCTATAGTAGGGATTCATTGGTGACTCCCCACTAGTTAGTTAAGGGCACCGGGCATTTAGTTCCCCTCGAACTTCACCTCGAACACTCAACCAAACCTAAAGGCCCTAGATTGTGGGAAGGATCCATCCTCTGTCCTATGTAGTGGGCAGTGAAGTCAATGGCTCCCGGTTAATTGGCTCAGGGCATTAGGCTTTGAAAGGCCCCTTAGACTGTGCTCGGGATTCCGATTGGACGATCCCCCTTATTCTATTCACACATGTCTTTTTTATTTTCTTTTTCTTTTTCTTTTCTTTTTTTCTTTTTTTTACTTTTTTTTTCATTTTTTTATTTGGGGCTCGATGGCAATTCTCTTTTTCAAAGGTGTCCCATCGCTTAAGGGTTAGAAACCCACAAGGCTCATAGAATTCTTATAAACAAGGTCCAGAGCCTTGGTATACCCTAGAGATCACATGTGCGTGTGTGCGATAAACTACTTGGGGGTGGCTAGCGAAATGAGGAGGTGACTAAACTAAGTCACACTAACCTTTCTAGCATATTGATACAAATCATGGAACGACTGGGGTCCACTTTTCAATTTATGCTCATTCTTTTTTGAAATTTTTTTAATCAAAATGACCTCCCATAAGCAATCATGGCATCAACTCACACACAATACCTAAAACACACAATACTGCGAAAACAACCTAAAACACGCAAACACATACAACTGTATATAAAAACACAGACAAACGCATAAAAACTAAAACAACCTAAACACAGAAAACAAATAGCGGAAACTAAACCCGATCACCTATTTAAAAAATGGATAGTGTCCTCGATGTCAACAAAATATCAAGTGAGGGTGGAAGGAACTCCTTAGTGATTACACGGGATCACTACGGTGGTAAGCGGTGGCGTGTGAAAAGCTAAGTTGGCGAGTGTGTTGGATGGGCTGGCGGTTCTTTCAGGTGTGCCTAGTTACGTAGGACGATGTTCATGTTTGCTTTTAACTTATCCATGTCTTGACTGATGGAGGCCTGTGTTCCTGGGTCAGGTCATGAACCTGATCCTCGATTGTAGGAAGGGTGGCTTGAGTCCTCCTCGCTGGCATGGTGGTGGTGGGGGTGGGGATGGGTGGATATTTATCACGCCTCTCTCCTTGAGCTCTACTCGTATCCTAAACCTAGATTGTTGATCTCCATAACAGATCCTCGTCAGGGTTGATTGTCAGAATCATAGACTTTCATTAGCCTTAGTACACCCGGTTTGTCTTTCTTAACCATTATCGCCTTGATTGGGTATATCCAAGCCCCTCCCCCCCCCTTGCTTACATAGACCATAAATGAGAAAGGGGTGCCCGAGATTCATCTTAGCATCTTTGTTATAGAGGCTTGCATCCTCTATAACTTGGCCGACATCAAATAGGATGTCCTTGATGATGGCATAATTGAGCAAGACCCTCTTGGCTGTCACTTCACACACATTGGTCGTCGAGATGAGATGGGATGTGGTGAAGTGATGCCATACCTTAGGAATGTATGACCCAAGTGTTTGGCCTTGAAGTGCAACGCATGCCCTTCATTGGTAAGTTTCCGTTCACCTGCACATTTGTCGATTATTCTTAGAACCTTGGGGTAGTTTGGGATTTCATGGAGCCTATCATATTCTTCGAGATTAATTGGCTCAAGGTTATAAAACTCATTGATAGAATTTGCACTAAAGTCTACTAAAACCCCACGCACTTGTACCTTTTTCAGTACATGGGCAGCTAAATTGGTGTAGAATTCTCGTACCACTATTATGGCAGTCGACCTCGAGGGTTGGCAAAGCACCCTCCATCCCTTATTCGCAATAGTTGTGAAAAAAATCGTCGGACTGGTGACATCCCTTCTCCTTGATGAAGGATCGGTGTGGAGATGAGGTGAATTCTCATCCACACTCGCATTAATGAACTTCTCATGATCGCTAATCATGAAGCCGGGCTCTTCAATTGCTCGGCTTCTCTTGAGGATTAACTTTTGCTTTTGCTCGACATTGTGCACTCGGTGAAATTAGGTTTGGATGGTATTAAGACTTTAAGAAGAACTCCCATTAACCTCCAGAAACACTGGTGTGAGAAACTCGTGAATAACCAAGAAAATGACAAAAATCTCACTTAGGTAAAAAATCAAGCTGATGGGCCTTATGTGAAACAACAGCATTTCTAGGCTAAAACCTAAGGCTTCTCTGACATCAAACACCCCTTAAATCTCTTTCCTTATGAAAACCAATCTAAAAACACCCGAAAAACTTCGATCTTCACCTTGACTCACTGAAATCTAGAAATTGTAAGGTGAACAATGGAGAACTACAGGGTTCGGATCTAGAGGTGCTCTGGAGTCTCCCGAGGATGTAGAAAATCATTTAGGACGAGGTTGGAAGAGGTTTGGTTGTTGAATCTGCAAAAACCAGAGAGAGACTTAGAGTTTCGAATGTGTTAGATTTGAAAATATGAACTTTCATGTTCATAAAAACAAGGCAACGTTACGATGTTCGAGCGTCACGACGTTGAGATCCAACGTCGCAATGTTATAGAGAGGTTCAATTCACTTTCTGATAAATTTTTTTATAAGTTATAGAGAACTCCCTTAATGAGGCTCGATCCTTATCAACCACAGAATAAGTCTCTCGAATTTATCTACATATCATCAGCTTCAATCTTGGAGCACAAAAACCTGACGAACAATGCGATTAGGTTTAGTTTATGCTCTCTGAGAAAATTGCGAAACAAAACATAAAACAGTTATCAAAATTACTTAAAACTGCACTAATAAAAGAAAAACTCCAAAAGGCTTGGGTTGCCTCCCAAGTAGCGCTTTGTTTAATGTCGTTAGCTCAACTTCCTTAGATCTCAATGTCTCCGAGACTACGGGACTGCTCGAATTCCTTACTGCATTATTTCCGGTGTGCTCAGAATGATGGCCTGTTTGCTTGCATGAAAGTCGCCTCCAAAGTATAGCTTCAATCGTTGTGCGTTGACTTTAAAGCTCCCCTTCTCTGGGTGCATGATTTCCACCCCTCCATAGGGAGCTTCGGAGTCCACGATGTGGTCTGACCACCCCTCGACTTTAATTTCCCTAGGAAAAGCTTGAGTCGTGAGTTAAATAAGAGGACTCGTTGACCCGGCTCAAACTCTTTCCTTACAATATGTTTATCATGCCAAGCTTTCGTCTTTTCTTTATAGATCTTAGCATTTTCGTAAGCCTAATTGTGGAATTCTTCTAATTCACTGAGCTGCAATATGCGTTTCTCACCAGCCACCTTACTGTCCATATTCAACTGCCTAGTTGCCTAATATGCTCTATGTTCCAATTCCATGGGCAAGTAGCACGCTTTCCCAAACACAAGCTTGAATGGTGACATCCCTAGGGGTGTCTTGAATCTTTACGTTCTATAGGCGAGCACATCGTGTCTATCTTTTCAGCCCAGGTCTTTTTTATTTATTAGTGATTTTCTCTAAGATAGACTTTATTTCTCTATTTGACACCTGCGCAGCCCATTAATTACGTGGGTGGTATCACGAAATTTGTACAATCTTAGAGACCCCAATTTTCTCAAAAAAAAGTCTACAAGTTTGTTGTAGAAGTGAGTACCCCCATTTGTAATCAACGCGCACGGAGTTTCGAACCGGGTGAATATGAGACTATGAAGGAACTTTGTTACCACTTTGGCATCATTAGTTCGGGTAGGTATAGCCTCCACCTATTTGGAAACGTAGTCTACTACCAGGAGAATGTATAGGTTGCTGGGTGAAGGAAGGAAAGGACCCATAAAATCCACCCCCATATATCAAACAACTCTACCACTAGGAATGTTTGCAAGGGTGGCTCATCCCGTTTTGATATGCTCCCCATTCTTTGGCATTTATCACGGTGAACCTGGCTGGTGAGCATCCTTGAGATAGAGCTAAACGATAAATTCCAATTGATGTACCTTTGCAACTGTCCTATGCCCCCCAAAGTGCCCCCTCCCCACATGATAACGTGTGAAAGTGATTTAGTATACTCTCCATTTCCTCCTCTGGGATGCATCTTCTTATTACCTGATCAACACAATGCTTATACATAATAGGTTCCTCCCAGTAGTAATGTTTAAAATTGATGAGTGTCCAAAACACTCATGTCATACCTGTGTCTTTACTTCGTTTTAGTTCTATTTTATATATATTAATAAGTGCATTATTGCTCGATATCTGATTTTTGGGTCTTTTGTGTATTACAGGTGAATATGGTGATTTTCAGAAGCTTTTTGGAAATGTGAAGAAGAAGAAGTAAAGACCCGGCTACCAACATATCGTGACGTGCCAGCGTCCGCGGCGTTTGGTCGACAAAAGTCAAAGGCCCAAGAAGCGGCTCCGATGTCGACTTTTAGCGATTCCTATATCAGAATTATAAAAAGCACAGGAGACCCAATTTTCGAGGTATTAAGCGCTATATGGACGAGGAGCAAAACACGAAGTAGGAGAGACCCAAGAGATCATGAAAACTCGTGTCTTTGTATTTCTCTTCTTGAACTATCAATGATTTATAGAACAATGCTTGTAATAACTTTCATTATATTCTAGATTTATTTCTAGGGTTTTATTGAACCACCTTTCGGAGTTGTAAGAGTTAGAGTTTAGTCTATTTTGTCGACTTATTCATGAGTTATATCGGTGCTCGTAATACATGGTTTTATTTTCATGGTATTATCTGCTTGACATTGACATGATCTTGCTGAGTATTCGAGATCGAGAGATAAGGACTCCCAAGGATCTGAGTAGAGTGATACTTGGTCAATCGCCTAATAGAGATATCCCGGTTTCGAGTGTGGCGATTAAGGTTTGAGCATTTAAGCATTTTGGAGTCCAAGGTAGGGGCAAAGATGCGCTCAACCCTACTAGCGAGATAGGCAGATATACCTATATGCGTCCAACCCTACTATCGAGATAGACGGATATACCTTGAGAGAGGATATCTCGTAGGCACGATCACCCCGTCAACGAGAATTCATTAAAGGACCGAATAAGAATTCCTCTAGGTAGTAATCCATCAAATGTGGTAGGGGAAGGCAAAACCCTAGTTTTCACAAAATTAATTTTATAAGTCATTTAGATTTAGTTTAGTTCTTTACATTAATTGGAAATTGGAAATTCATTAAAAGTTTAAGTCCAGATAATATCGTAGCCAATTCTAGTAGTCAACACACTTCTCCCTGTGGGTCGATATCCGTACTTAGGTACACTCTATTACTTGAAACGATGCGTGCACTTGCACACATAAACGCTTTACCTAGTTTATACAAAGTACACATCACGCTTTTGAGCTATCAAGTTTTTGGCGTCGTTGCTGAGGAAAAGTTTCATGTTGATATTGATAATGGTGCAATTAGATATTACTTTGGAATTTTTTTTTCTTTTCATTTTATTTTGTTTATACAAGTGCTTGTAGTTTGGTCTTTACGTTTGTGAGTGTGATTCAGTGAAGGTTATTGTGAGTGTATGTGAAGACGGGGTCAAGTTGAACTACTTCCGCTAGATCTTGAACCCAAGAACCTTACGATTCACCTTGAGAATAAAAGAGAGCACATCAAAGAGATTTAGCAACCATGCAAAACAACGAAGAGCAAGATCAGGGCTAAGATCAAAACGAACTGCAAGGGAGTCATAATGGGAATAATGGTAGGAATTATGTGCCTAGGTTGTTTATATAGCCAGATGATCAATTTATATTGCTAGAAGAGTTTGTCTACGGTTGTTCAGTATGCTATCCGAAGACCACCCATTCAAGCAAACAACTTTGAGTTGAAGACAGTAACCTTGCAGATGCTTCAGAACATTATGTTCCATGGACTACCAAGTGAGAATCCGAACATGCATCTAACAAACTTCATCGAAGTATGTGACACGATCAAGTATAATGGGGTGATAGAAGAAAAACTCAGACTGAGATTGTTTCTGCTATCACTAGGTGATAGAGTTAAACACTGGTTGACGAGTCAACCACTGAATTCCATTACCTCATGGAATGACTTGGTGCAAAAGTTCTTGACAAAGTTCTTCCATCAGCCCAGATTGCACGGTTAGTGCGAGAGATTAATACTTTAGACAAGCTGGAGGGGAAGAACTTAAATGAAGCATGGGAGAGATTTCATGGTGTTAGGAAGTGTCCACACCACGAGTGGCGGATGGATGAAAGTCCACACTTTTATAGTGATCAGAGATGGGACCAGAATAGTTATAGATGCCTCGGCATGGGGTGCACCAATGAAGAAAACTACGGACTAAGCATATGAAATCCTGGAGGATATGGCTACTAATAACAATCAGTGGCCCAAGGATAGGCTTACATCGGGAAAGGCTATGGAAGGCACAGATAACAAGGTCCTCAATAATTTGGTTAATCATAGCCGTGCGGCTCACTTGTAGACTCAACTAGGCAATGAGAATTTACCATAAATGTCGTTGGCGGAGCGGCCCATAGGAGTTATCACGAATTCATGGAGGACATCCGCGGTAGTGTAGAATGTCATTTGGGACAACAAGCGGTAGAGCATGCTCGGTATGTCGAGGTTGATTAAAAGCTAGCAGTAGGGTCGATTATGGGAGCAACAATTATCGAATCGGAATCGGGGCGGGTGGCATAATAACCGGGGCAACGGAATTATGGATGGAGGAACATCCCGAACAACATGCCACCACCCCGAGTGGCAGACCGCCATCAGAGAAAAAAGATGGACTTGGAACAAGCCCTTACTTTCGAAAAGAATGATTCACACCCATGCTCCTTTATAAATGAGACAAGGCGAATATGCGGAACCCGAGCCACCCAGATTGAACAATCGGCGACCTGGTAGAAACACGGAGGTGAAAATGAGTGAATAAGCTAATATATTGACTAGAAGCGGCCAGTTCCTTGCAGAGCAATTCCAAGAACAACCCGAGGGTGAAGGTAAGGAACATGTTAGAAATTTATCCGTTAAGTGGAAGCGGCTAAATTGCAGAGGCGACCACCGGTAGTAATAGAAGAGGCGGGTAGTAGACCAGTTCGGCTGAAAGATTAGATCTGAGGGGCTTGACCACAGAAGAAGCCGATAGAAAGATCATATAAGGAAGAGACCAAGAAATAGGAGAGGAAAGAGACCAAGAAATAGGCAAGAGCAAATGAACCCCGCGTATACCAATTCGTATCCTCAACGCTTGGAAGCAAGGTAAGCAAAGCAGTTCACAAAGTTTCTTGATATCTTCAAGAAACTACATATCAATATACCCTTTATGGATGCACTGGAGAACATGCCAAGTTACGTGAAGTTCATGAAAAAGATATTGGCAAGTAAGAAGAAGTGGGAGGAATATGGGACCATCACCTTAATTGAGGAATGCAACTCAATCCTGCAAAAGAAGCTCCTCCCAAAACTTTAAGATCCGGGTAGCTTTTCTATACCATTCTCTATAGAAAAACCGAGTATCGGTTAAAGCTCTTTGTGACTTGGGAGCAAGCATCAACTCTTGATGCTTCCAGCCTCAATGTTTAAAAAAAGGTTTGAGGTCGAGAACCAAAATCGACTACAACTCGGGCTTCTAACTAGCCGACAAGTCCCACTAACACCCTCGGGTATAATTGAAAATGTCCTAGTAAAAGTGGGTAAATTCATCTTTCCAAAGAATCCGCTATCTTCGACATGGAAGAAGATAAATACTAGCCCCATCATACTGGGTGTAATCCCTTCTTAGCCACGGGAAAGGCTCAAATCACTGTGCAAGAAGGTGAGCTTAAATTGAGAGTCCAAGGAGATGAGGTCACTTTCCATGTATTTTAGCCTATGATGTAATACCCTGAAATGCACCCTAGTCATTTTTAAATTTTTCGTAATTATTATTTTGCTAAGTGAGAAAATTTCGAAACCCGAAATTTGTACAAGATACAAGGGTAAAAGTGGAATTTGTCAAAACAGGATATAAAAGTCATAAGATAAGAAGATGAGATGCTATTATAGAAATGGCATAAGTTGTGGTGCAAATAGAAGGGAGTTTGAGGACCAAAGTGTAATAAAAGGAAAAATTCACCAAATCGATGCCACTCAACATTAGGGCTGTCTCTATTTTGGGGGATTTTTAGAGGGCATTTCGTGAAGAGAGAAAGGAAGAGAAGAATAAGAAGAAGAGGATTTTAGGTATGGATTACTATGGATTAGTATGGATTTTTGGACTTTTGTATGGATATTAGTTTGTTATATTTCTAGGGTTTAGTTAGGAATTTATCCTAACCCTAGATTATGGTAAATCTCGCTGGTAAAACCTTAGTTTGTATAAGATGAGTATGGAATCCTTCCTTTGAGTATGGATTTTTGGTTTATGATGTATGGATACATGTTTGGGTGTTAGGAAGTTAACCTAACTTACAAGTATTTGAGTTAGGGTTTGGAAAAACCCTAATTAATCTCTATGATTGGTTTCGTCTGGTTAACACACACTTGGGAGATGTTTTTCTGGAGAGTATATGAGTTTTCTTTTGATTTTGGTTGGATTTCTGGAAAAAAAAGGACGAAATCATCAAATATGGGCAATTTCAGGGTCCTACACCGCGACATAAGGATCCCACGCAGCAGCGTAAGTCCACGCCAAGGCGTGGCATGTCCACGCGCCGCCACGCCGGGCCGAGATGAGGCGTAAAGAAAGCCACATCGGGCGGCCAAGGCTCACGCTGCAGGGCGTGCAGCAATCGCGACACAGACATGTGTTTTTGTCATGTTTTGCTATTATGTTATTCCAATAAGTTGTCTATTAGACTAATGAGGACCCTATAAGTGTATGAAAGGGTCCATTCATATTTGTAAGGTAAAGGAAATATTAGACCGTACATCACCGCCAAGGCGAAGCGAGTTTGATGTTAGCAAACTTAATGTCCCTATGATAAGATAGTAAGTTCCTGAACACATATAATTGTAGGACTGCCTAAGACTGGATATTGAATGACACGGCACCTCTGTTACATGGGTAGGCACGTATAGTACGCCCGGTACTCGATTAGTGACGACAAATTCTCCTCGCCAATGCTCACACTCCCCGCTATGCTACGACACCTCAAGACAGGCTGTACCTTCCAAGCACTTATTGTGTTGTGTCCTACTCATTTTACACGGTCTAGGTAGTCAAACGCTATAAAGGATAAGAGTCCGAATAATGAATAAGAGTAAAGTAATGTACATTGTTCTCGCTTCGAATGTACCTACGCACTCCCATACAAGTATAAGCCTCAGAAGACCTACTGCACCTCCTGCAAGTATAAGCTCACGGATACCTACTACTCCTCCATACAAGCATAAGCTCGTAAATCCTACGAGATCTCGAATGTAAGTATAAGTCTACTATAAGTATAAGTATGTGTATAAGTTTGTTATATGAATTCATGAAAAATTATGATATTTGCTACTATATATTTGTTACTGTTATATGCTTACTGTAAATGAGTATTAGTGCATGTGTATAGGTATAAGTCATATGTTTCCCACTAAGCATTAAGCTTAGCATGAGTTTTAATCCGTGTAGGTACAGAAGAGGACGTCCGTGATCTTCTGCATACTGCTGGGCTAACAAACTAGTAGGAGTCCATCACAGTAGGTTTTATCCTCTGATCATGTAAATGTAAATGTACAATTTTTGTAAATGTATATGTAAATGGGACTCAGGACTGTATGTATTGACACTGTAAACACCACTACGGTGGTAGTTTTATTTTGTATCTTCAGATACGATATTTTGATTCAGTTATAAGACTTGGCCCACCAATGTCTGAAAAAGCAAGTAAAGAGTCCCAGTATAGTTTCGCGCCCTTCATCCGCCTAGACCGGGGTTGAGGGTGTAACACACAAAGCATCCAGATGATGATCCCAATGAAGATATTCCAGAATTGAACCACAAGGAGATCTTGCAAGGCGACTTGATAAACTATCGTGATAAGCCTATTGCTGCACATAGAGACACCAAGAGGGTTAAGGGCATGGAAGCCAAGATATTTCATCCACCTTGAGCAGTGTTTTTGAGCACTATGGAGAAGTGTTGGCATTCCCAGTTTCTTCTTAAATCCAACATTGAGATGCAGGGCCATCGAGCTAACGACATTAAACAAAGCGCTACTTGGGAGGCAACCTAAGCCTTTTGATGTTTTTCTATACGTAATGTAGTTTTGAGTGTTTTTGGTTTTTGCATGTTTTTATGTTTCTTTCTCTTAAAAAGCAGATTTTTCTCGGAGCACATAAAGCCTAATCGAAAATGTTTATTTGTTTGTTTTCAGGATCCGAGATAGAAGTGGCAGCAGATAGCTAGTTTGAGAAACTCATTCCAGGAGTACGAAGGGGTTGGAGCTTCATTTAGGGAGTTTTCTTAGACTTAGAAAATTTTATAAATTTTTTTTTGAAATTAACCCTCTATGTAACGTCACGATGCTAGAAGAATTAGAAAAACAGTTCTCACATAAACATAAGATGTGGTCTCAACGTTACGACGTTGGCAGACCACATTTTGGAGCTCTCTCGAGAACGTTGAGACTTGCCCTCAACATCACGACGTTGGATTGATTATGCTCAGGAACATCGTGACGTTGGCTTAAGTGACCCTTGGGAACGTTGTGACGTTGGAAATTTAACTCTCTGTGTGAAATGCGGATCGTTGTCCCGAACGTCGCGACGTTGCCTTGTGTTTATGAACTTGCATGAACACACTGTTTTCTCATTTTCGAACCCCAACTCTTGGAAAACCTAACTTCCTTCTCTTAGATTTTCAGATTCAGCCGTTCAACATCTCCCAATCTCTTCCTAGTGCATTTCGAGACCTTCAACAACCTAAGCCTCACCTTTAATCCACAAAAATCTAGGGTTCTTCCACTGTTCATCGATAACCTAGAAAACTGACCATAGACCTTACAATCAGTTGAGTCAAGGTGATTCCTAAAGTTTTGAGGAGACTTTTGATTCAAATCTTGAGTCGCTGGCCGCAAGTCGCTGATTCGAGTTTGTAGACCAACTATTTGCCAAGGACCAGTGTGCCCACTCACGCCCCACTCAGGTGTTCTCCAAATACATTTTGCTTGGCGTGAGTTTTGTGAGGCTTCATTGGGCACTTTGGTTGAGTTGCATCACACTGGTGTTAGGAGGCCTAGGAGGCCAAGAAGAGTGTGATAAGAGCTTAGGGAACCATCCCAACCCAACCCTATCAAGCGACAAATGTCGAGAAAAAAGACAAAATTGAGCTAAAAAAGAAGCTGGGCAAGTGAAGAGCCTGCTCATAGTTACGATCATGACAAATTTGTCAATGAGAGCGTGGTCGAGAAATTCGGCCTCATCTCAAAGAATAGGTCCTTCATCAAGGAGAAGGGGTTTCACCACCCCGATGATTTCTTTCATAAAACCATTACGAACAAGGGATGGCGAGCACTTTGCCAACCTCCGAGCCTAGCTGCCACAAGTGTGGTACGAGAGTTCTACACCAATCTCACATCCCACATACTAAAAAAGGTTCGGGTGCGCGGATTGTTGGTAGACTTTAGTGCGACTTCTATCATTCGCTACTATAACCTAGAACCAATTAACCCTAAGAACTATGATAGGCTCCATGAGAATCCCAACTATCTCGAGGTCCTTAGGATGTTAACCAATGGGCAGGGTGAGTGGAAACTTAACAGTGAAGGGCATGCCATGCACTTCAAGGCTAAACATTTGGCCTACATTCCTAAGGTATGGCATCACTTCATCACATCACGTCTCATTTCGACGACTAATGTGTGTGAAGTGACGCCAAGAGGGCCCTACTCAAGTATGCCATTATCCAAGACATTCCATTTGATGCCCGTAGGTTATAAAGGATGTAATCCCCTCTACAACAAGGATGAGAAGATGAATCTCGTGCACCCCTTCCCATTTACGGCCTATTCAAGCAAGCCGGGTGCCTCGCAGGATAATGAGGCTCTCGATACACCTCGATCAAGGTGCGATCATGGCTAAGAAAGACAAACCGGGTGTACCAAGGCCAAAGGAGGTGTACGACTCGAGAAATGAGCTTTCCGATGAGGATGAGCTTAGAGCGTATCAGTCTAGGTTTGGGATCTCAGTAGGCACCTAGGGAGAGGCCAGGCAATCCTCCACCTAACCCCTACCACCATAACCATCTCAGGAGGAGGACCCAAATTTCAAATTCCTTCCTACTACACTGGAGGACTAGGTGCGTGAGGCATCTCACTGCCGATGACAAGTGCACGATGAGAATTCCTGTGAGCACTGGGTCCTCATAAGCCAGGATATGGATGCACTCAGGGCCAACATGAGCACGGTCATGCACAACCAGGCGACCATCCTCCTCAACCAACGGTCCATCTAGGAGCAACTTGCCTAGCTCCTCGCCTTTCACATGCCACCTCCACCACCACCGCAGTGATCCGAGCAATCACCATGGGAGTTCACTCCACCCTCTCTTGCTATTTTATAGACATTGAGGATACTGTCCACTCTTTGTTCGGGGAGCTGGTGACGAAGTTTCTTTCATATGTGTTTCGCTTTTAGTGTGTCTGTTTATGTGTTTATTTGTGTTTCCTGTTTATTGGGGGTTGCCTATTTTAGTTTGTCTCGGGTTTTAGGGCTGTGTTAGGCAGTATGTGTGAGTGATTCCATGATTGCTAATCAAGGATCCTTTTGACCTCTTCAAATATTTTTGGAAAAGCACAATACAAGTCACAAGAAAGGATCCGTGGGTTGTTAGATGCTCGAGAATTACATGTTGGATAGGTAAGAGGGACATAGTGAGTCACCTCTTGGGTGTTCAAGAAACCAATTCCCGAATATTTACTACACCCACACACATGTGATCTTCGTGGTATGCCTAAAGCTCGACCGCTTACTAATGTTCAATGAACTTTGGGGGTTTCTAAACATCTAAGTGATGGGACACCTTAGAAAAAGAGGATTCCCTTCAAGCTCCAGCTAAAAAAAAAAAAAGAGCAAGATAAAAAAGAAAGTATGAATAGAATAAGTGGGATCTTATAGTCGGAATCTCAGGCACAATTTGAGGGGATTTTCAAAGCCTAATGCCCTAAGCCAACTGGTCGGGAACCATTGACTTCATTGCCCGCTACATGGGACAAAGGATGGAAGTTCCACGTACCCTAGGGCCCTTGTGGCCTGGCGCCGAGTGTTCTGTGGTGAAGTTCGGGAGGGGGAACTTAATTTTCCAGTGCCCCAACCAACCAGCTGGGAGTCACCAACGAATCCCTACTACAAGAACACTCAACAAAAACTTACGAGCACTAGTATTTCTTTCATGAGTAGGTAGGTTAGTTTGAATAAAAAGGGTGTGTTCTTATTCTTCCATAGTTAGACTCTCCCAAATAGCCAAGTTGAATTCAAGTTTGGGGGTACCGGAACCGAGTTATATGCTAGAGATCATGCATCAAATGCACATAGACTTCTTGGGAAAACGCCATTGGAAACCTAGGAGGTTGAATCACTTGTCAACCGAACCGTGTTCAGCTGAATTCTTTCGAAAGTCAAACAACCTTAAGGATCCTCTGAAATTAGAAACAAAGGGCAAGATTTGTGAGTTGGTTCATTTTGATCCTTCCTTTTGGCAACATGTGCATCACACTCATGTCATTAAGTTTTAGTACGTTATTTTCTTTTGTGTCTGGTTTAGAGTCTGTTTCTTACTTGGGGACAAGCAAGAAGCTAAGTTTGGGGGTGTGATGAGTATCCAAAACACTCATGTCATACCCGCGTCTTTACTTCGTTTTAGTTCTATTTTATATATTAATAAGTGCATTATTGCCCGATATATGATTTTTGGGTCTTTTGTGCATTACAGATGAATATGGTGATTTTCAGAAGCTTTTTGGACATGTGAAGAAGAAGTGAAGACCTATCACCAACGTCGCGACGTTTGGTCAACAAAAGTCAAAGCCAAAGAGTAGCTTAACGTCACGACGTTGCGACGTTTCCACTATTCCTGCATCAAAATTATAAAAAGCACGGGAGACCCAATTTTCAAGGTATCGAGCGACGTACGAACGAGGAGCGGAACACGAAGCAGGAGCGACCCAAGAGATCATGAAAACTCGTGTCTTTGTATTTCTCTTCTCGAAGTATCAATGATTTATAGAACTATGCTTGTAATAACTTTCATTATGTTCTAGATTTATTTCTAAGGTTTTGTTGAACCCTACTACAGTTGTATGGATTAGAGTTTAATTCTATTTTCTTCAGTTTATTCACGAGTTATATCAAATTGCTCTATGTTTGTGGTTTATTTTCATTGTAATGTTTGGCCAACATTGACATGATTTTGTTGCATCCGACCGAGAAATATGACTCCTAAGGATATGAGTAGAGCTCGACACTCGTTAATCGCCAACAGAGATATCCCTGCCCGGAGCGTGGAAATTAAGGTTTGAGAATTTGCATCTTTGAACCAAAGGTGCGTAGACGCGCCTAACTCCTATTATGAGACAGCGGATATACTCTTCAGAGATATCTCGTAGGCACGATCACCTCAAGTAATGAGAATTCATTAATAGACTCCGAATAATAATCTCTCCTAGGTGTAATAATCCATCAAATGTGGCAGGGGGAAGCAAAACCCTAGTTTTCACAAAAAGTAATTTTACAAGTCATTTAGATTTAATTTAGTTCTCTACATTAATTGGAAATTCATTAAAAGTTTAAGTCCAGATAATATCGTAGAGCCAATTCTAGTAGTCAACACACTTCTCCCTGTGGATCGATATTCGTACTTAGGTACACTGTATTACTTAATACGACGCGTGCACTTGCGCACATAGGCGCTTTACCTAGTTTATACAAATTACACATCACGCTTTTGCGCTATCACAAATGTGCAAAAAATCTCTTCTTCTAATGATAGTTAAACTCTGGTGGGAGCACTTTTGCTACTAAGTAGTTCACATAATCGGTGAACCAAGGCCTTGGCTTTATGTCTTCAATCACCAAGAGCTAATCATCGGGAAAATCATCATTGATTTGAATTTCTTTACTAGGCCCTTCCAATTGTGAGAGATGGTCTGCTACTAGATTTTAGTCCCTTTCTTATCTTTGATTTCCAGATCAAACTCTTGTAGTAGTAACACCCACCTTATCAATCTCGGTTTTGCATCCTTCTTAGACATCAGGTACTTTATGGCAGAATGGTCGGTGTTCACTATTACCTTGTTACCAATCAAATACAATCGGAACTTGTCAAATGCAAACGCAATTGCCAAAAGATTTTTTTCAATTGTTGCATAATTTAGTTGCGCATCATTCAAAGTCCGACTCGCATAGTAGATAACCTAAAATGTTCTTTCCATCATCTGACCCATACTGCCCTTATTGCGTAGTCACTCACATCACACATTATTTCAAAAGGGAGATCCTAGTCTAGTGCTACTACAATAGGTGCTGACACCAATTTCTCTTTCAGAACCAAGAACGCTTGCATACACTGATCATCAAATTCAAAAAGGGCTCCTTGAACTAGCGTATCTCAATAGTGGCTCGCTATCTCGAAAATCCTTTATGAATCTCCCGTAGAATCTCTTGTGTCCTAAGAAGCTCCTTATTCCTTTCACTAAAGATGGGGGAGGTAGCTTCTCTATTGTTTCAATCTTGGCTTCTGTTGGAATCCAACGATAAGAAAACGTAGCGAAAATAAAAAAAATTAACGCTGAACTGCATCAGGATCCAAGCGGTTTGATGAAATTAAACAATGAATCAAGGAAAACCATATCTTACCTCTTGTAAACTGAATCCTTTTCGACTAGTGCAGATTTGCTTGATCACACACACGCTGAAACACAAATAGAACTCCTTTTGGAAACCATCCAGCAGCAACGAGCCAAGACGATGCAGTGTGCAAACGCCCTCTAAAGGTATCCACATGAACGACTAATGGATGGGATGGATGTGTTAGCACCTTATGATAGGTCTTTGTCCCAAAACACCAAAGACACCTTAGTGTCTTCCAAAATTCTAAAAAGAATTCTCTCTAAAACGCCCATTTCAAAAGAACCACCTACTTTTAGATGATAAACCCCATATTTATATCAAGCCTCCTAAACCCTTTTATTAAAACAAATTTAAACCAAATTCCATTAACTATTAATGGGCTTGGTCTTGGGCTTGAGCTTGGGCTTGGGCTTAATCATGGGCTAAAGAGAGAGCCTTTCTAACATCCCATTATAGCTCATTCTCTTATGTGCAATCTCCCATGTTCACTCCATGTTGGCAGCGGCCCAAATCATATTCTAAGCCCACAAGTTATAATTGGTCTCTAGCAAGACATTATAACTACCCAAATCAAGTGAATTCAATGACTCAAACCTTACCATAGTATGATATTAGTCCTTTGTCACACGATGTCTCGACACATAAAGCATGGATGAAGTCATCTTTATACAACTTAATCAAGCTGATTCTCAAGTAGATCGACTAAACAAATGATATTGATAACTCCTATCAATCTCATTCGAGCACGACCATGCATTTCGCCTCACTTAATTAAGAGGCCAATAGACATCTCACTTAATTGCATGCCGGACAAATTTCCTTCACTATCACTCACATTTCTCCACATGATTTATCGTATGCCCAACCATAGCCCTGTGACATCCCGTTAAAGACATCATTGAGCTACGCCAAGACACGGTTCCTCATGCAGGAATCCATGGTGAGTTCAGGTCAAAGGACTCCGGGTCACCACCTTCACTGTAATGAGAATTACCGATGACATAATCCATGTAGTATTTCTCATAGCCAGTCAAAATCTAATAACATGAAATTAACATGTATTTATGTTATGAGTAACATCTTATGTTCATGACCGCAAATGGTCTTTTCTCGAAAACATATTAGTCTTACTTCATTATTATCTCACAATAATGATCAACTATGGACTAGTTTAGAATAGTGCAAGTTTCTTATGCCTTAAGGCTTTACTATCAAGTCACATACTTGATGACATAAAGCGAAGCCAACTATTCAAGGATCTGATTTTATCAAGTTAAACCACAATTTAAATAACAAGATAAATTGATATATGCCTCATGTATATAAACATATAATGAAAATGTATATGCCACTAGGCTAGAGCATATCACTAACAACTTTATCTACCTCAATTCCTCTTTCTGAAACCCAGTGTCCTAGTATAATGACTTCCTTCACCATGAAGTGACACTTTTCCCAATTCAGAAGAAGGTTAGTTTCCTCACATCTTATTAGTTCATGTCTCAAGTTCTCAAGACAATTGTCACAAGACTTCCCTAACACCGAGAAATCATCCATGAATACTTCAATTGTTTTCTCGACCATGTCAAAGAATATAGCCATCATGCAACACTGAAACTTGCTCAGTAACCCAAAGGGCATTTGCCTAAATGCGAATGAACCATACGGGCATGTGAATGTCGTTTTCTCTTGGTCCTCTAAGGATATAGTGATATGATTGTAACCTGAATATCCATCCAAAAAACAGTAATACGCATGCCTTACCGGTCTATCTAGCATCTGATCTAGAAACGGAAGTGGAAATTAATCTTTTCTAGTTGCCTTATTCAATTTCTGGTAGTCTATACAAATTCTCCACCCCGTAACTGTTTGAGAGGGGAAGCAATGTGTTATTCTCTGTCTTTATCACTATGGTCTCTCTTTTTTTAGAAACAACCTGTATTAGACTTACCCACGAACTATCCGAAATGGGATAGATTACACTTGCATCTAACCACTTAAATACTTCTTTCCTTACCACTTCCTTCATTGTTGGGTTAAGTCTTATTTGAGCCTCCACTAAAGGTTTCTGACCATCTTCTAATAAGATCTAATGCATACACATAGAGGGGCGATCCCTTCAAATCTAATTAGGACCATCCGACAGCTTTGTGATCTCGGTTAATTATCAAAATCTTCTCTTCTTCAACTACTGAAAAAGAGCAGATATGATCACTTGTAAGGTTGAGGATTCCCCTAGATAACCATACCTCAAGTGACTAGGTAGTGACTTTTGCTCCAATTGTGGTGGTCACTCAATTGATGGCAATCGAAGTCCGGTGTTCTCTCCCAAATCCGCCATAATACTTTCTTCTATTCAGCCAAAAGGAGTCCATCCCATTTCACATACTCTTAAATTCTCTCGACCTTGTTCTTCCTACTATTCGCACAAGGCTAGTCTCCAAATTAAGGGTTAGTCAAACGACTATGGCTAGACACTATAGCCTCCACTGCCTTTATCATCAGACATGCATCATTCTTTGCTAGATGCTGCACAACATTGAATACACTAAACTTGACCTCATCATCTTGGACTCTTAATTTCAATTCTCCTTCTGCATATCAATCATTGCCCTGCCAATTGCTAGAAACGGTCTACCCAATATGATGGGTATCTCCTTGTCTTCCTCCATGTCCAACACTATGAAATCAGCTATGAAGATAAACTTACCTACCTTTACTAGCACATCTTCTATCACTCCCCGTGGATGTTTCAATGATCTATCCGCCAGTTGTAAAGTGACAATCGTAGGTCTGGCTTCACCTAATCCCAACAGTCTGAAAATAGATAAAGGCATGAGGTTAACAATGGCTCCCAAGTAGCATAGGGCTCTCTCGAAGATCGAGTTCCCTATCTTACATGGGATTGTAAAATTTCCTAGATCCTTCAGCTTCTATGGTAGTTTTCTCTGAAGAATAGCATTGCATTCCTCAATAAAGTTAACTGTATCAAAATTTGATAACCTTCTTTTCCTTAACAGTATATCTTTCATAAATTGATGGAAGCAGCATCCGTCTCAATGCATCTACAAACAGAATGTTTATTATGCACTACTTAAACACTTCCATGAATTCGTAAACCTGTCATTCAAATTTATTCTTCTTCAAATGCCGAGGATATGAGAGACTCGGTGCAGAGGGTTCATCCCCCAGAATCTCACCGTTTCTCGCCCTTCCTTTCATCCGATCCCACGACTTTACTACTTGGGCCGCTCCCTTGCATCTGATCTTTCAGGCTGGTATGGTCTACCTCCTCAGTTTCCACTTCCTTTACCACTAGTGGTTTTCCCTCTACTGTTAGTTCTCTACCACTTCTTAAGGTGATATCCTTAACATGTTCTTTGCTTTCACCCCTCAGGTTTATCTCTGAATTGCTTGGCAAAGAACCTTGTTACCTCTCAGTCAACAGATTGGTTATTTAGCCCATTTGCACCTCCAAGTTTCTCAACTATGCTGCCTGGTTATTCAGTTAGGTTGACTGATTCTACATATTTTCCTTTATTTCATTCATAAAGGTTGTATGGGAAGTGAGCATTTTAGCTAGTGCTTCTTCCAAATCCGTTTTTTTCTCTGATGGCGGTTTGCTCACTTGGGGTGGAGGCATGTTGTTTTGATTATTCCTCCATCAATAGTATTGATTGCTCTAATTATTACGCCAACCTTGACCATGGTTCTGGTTCTAATTCTGATAGGTGTTACCCCTATATTGACCTTGTTGTTGTGGTTGGTTAAATCTCGACACATATTGTGCCTGCTCTACTATCATTTGGCCTGATTAGCATTCTGTAGTACTGTGTTGTCCTCCACATGATTCGGATATCTCCAAAGGGTTAGTCTGAATAGAATTTACATCACCTTGCTGCCTTTATAGCTGTTTAGTGAGTTGTGCAACATGATTTACCAAATTGCTCAGGACCTCTGTGTCTACGCCTCCCATGGCCTTCATCGGTATCAGTATGTCCCTAGGCCAATAGTTACTATTAGTAGCCATATCCTCTAGGATTCCATATGCTTGGTCTGTAGTCTTCTTCATCAAAGCACCCCCTACTGAGGCATCTATAATTGTTCCCCGCAGGAATCACTGCATCAAGGTAAAGCATGGACTGAGATCCATCTAGTTAGCCTCGTGATGTGGGCACCTCCTTACCGCTCATGAAATCTATCCCAAAGCCAACCAAGTTCTTCCTCCAACCTCGCTTAAAGTGTTAACTTCGCACCAAATCTAAAAGGATCTTTGAAGGCGGGAAAAACTTGGTCAGGAATTTCTGCACCAAATCATTCCATGAGGTAATGGAATTTGGTGGTTGGCTTATCAACCAATGTTTAGCTCTATCACCTAGTGAAAGCAGGAACAATCTCAATCTAAGCGCTTCTTCTGTTACTCCATTGTATTTGATTGTGTCACATACTTCAATGAAGTTTTTCAGATGCATATTCGGATTCTCACTTGGCAGCCCATGGAACTAGATGTTCTGAAGCATCTGCAGGGTTACTGTTTGCAACTCGAAGTTATTCGCTCGTGAGGGTGGTCTTCGTATAGTAGACTGAACAAACGTAGGTAATAAAGCAAACTCTTCTAGTAGCATAAAAGGATTGTCTTGATGTATAAACGGCCTAGGAGCATAATTCCTACCATTATTCCCATTATGTCCCCATTCTACTGCTCCTCTCTTTATCCCCGATCTCGCTTCCTTCCCGGTTGTTCTACATGGTCGCTTAGATTCTCCTCGGGTGCTTTTCTTTGCTCTCATAGAATCGGCGATATATTGTCTCTAGCTCAAGATCGAACGGAAGTAGTTCACCTTGACCTCGTCTTCCCATGAACACACATCAACCTTTACTACACACAAAAACAGTAGAGACCAAGTTGCAAGCACTTGTGTAAAACAAAATAACAAAGTAAATAAAGAAAAATCCAGAGTAATATCTAATTGTGCTATTGTCAATATCAACATAAAACTTCTCCCCGACAACAACGCCAAAAACTTGACTGGCTCGTGTCTGGTGTGTAAATTAGTATAAAACTTAGGCTTATACGAGCAAGTATACGTGTCGAGGTTATGTAGTGTAGCGGCTTGTCAAGTGTCATTCGCACAAGGAGAAGTTTGTTGAATACTGGAATTGGCTCTAGAACATTATTCGATCCTCGACTCGAAAGTGAATTATAACTAACAAGAAAAAAGCACCCTAAAATATTTGCTAACTCAATTAATGGAGACTAGGGTTTTGCCTCCCCTTGCCACACTCAAGGGATTATAATCTAGATAAAATTGTTTAATCAGTACGATAACGGCTCTCTCGAGGTATATTCGTCTATCTCGCCAGTAAGGTTTATTACATCTCTACATCAACCCTGGACTCCAAAACTCTTGAATGAGTAAACCCTAATCGCAACACTTGGAATCGGGAGATCTCTACTCGAATCTCTGGGAATCTTTATCTCTCGATCTCAGATTCCCAGTAAGGGCATGTTAGTGTTGGCCAAACACCACCATGTAAATAAATCACAGAAAATAAAGCAAGTTGATATGAGATCCATTAATATATTGAATGAAACAGAATTAATAATTAATCCATACGAATGTAGCAAGGGTATAACAAAACCTTAAAAATAAAGCTAGAATATCATATTGTTCATTACAACCATAAAGTGTTTTATCATTAGGTGTTCGAGAAAGAAAATACAAGTACAGGAGTGCACACGGTCTCTCAATTCACGCCTACGTCATCTTCTCTGTCCTCTCCCGCCTATCTCCCCCCTTGAATCCGTAGCTTTTTCCCTTTTATCTAAAAAAATCTCGTTGATTAAGTCCCGGTGTTGTCACGATGTCGCAACGTTGAGAGACTATATTCCGATACAAGTTTTTGATTTTCAACTCATGGAAAAAATCTTGTTGGAATGTTGCGACGTTGGGTTGATGAAGATGGGCACTTCATCTGACCTCAATGTCGCGACGTTGGGGCTAGGCTCCCCAATCTTCTTTTTCAAGTCTCCACACAGCCTCCAAATGTCGCAATTTTCACCTGAAATGCAAGAGAAGTCGAGTATCAGATATAAGTCGATAAACACACTTAATACTATAAGAAATGAACTGAAAACATGATAAAACACGGGTATATAATGAGTGTTTTGGGCACTCATCAATTTTGTTAGATGCTTCCGCCTGGCCATTGCTCTGTGGGTACCATGAGGTTGAATACGAGTTTTTGATTTTCAACTCATGCCAAAATTTCTATATACTTCGCTATCAAACAGTGGTCCATTTTCAGTTACAATTGACTGAGGTATTCTGAATCGACAGACTATATTCTTCCACACAAATTTTACAAAATCTTTATCTTTGATGGAGGTTAAGGCCTCAGCTTCTATCCATTTGCTAAAATAGTTGGTGGAAACCAACAATAACTTCTTCTGAGCTAGGGCAGTAGGCAGCTATCCAACTTTATCAATCCCCCATTGAGCAAAGGGCCAGGGGCTTGTGATAATGATAAGATCTTGAGCCAGCACCCTTAAGATAGGGGCTTGTTGTTAGTAGTGGTCGCACTTCCTAACGTAGGTGGTTGCATCTGCCTTCATAGTTGGCTAATAATAACCTTGTGTATGGGCCCCGTGAGCCAAAGTTCTGTCGTCTGGATGATTTCTGCATATTTCTTCATGTAGTTTTTCCAATATATACTACCCCTGCTAAGTGGTGAGACACTTAAGATACGGTCCATCTAGAGACCGTTTATATAATTGCCCATTCACAAGGTAAAATCTAGCCGCCTAGACCTGAATCTTGTGGGCTACAATCCGGCTATCTGGTAGTTCTCTCGATCTCAAATAATGTACTATTGGAGTCATCCAAGAAGAACATGCTTCATCTATCTTGCTTACCTAGTTGATAGCAATTGACGATGTCGGCTGGTAATAGACAGGGAGGAATACCGTTTCTTTTATTGTGAAGGATGCGGCCACTAATGCTAAAGCATTTTTCGTTTCATTCGAACCCTTGGGATATGCTCAAGCTTCTAAGCCACAAAACTCTCTAGTCAAAGCTTAACCAGACATACATACTTGATCATGCGCTAGTCCCGCATTTCGTATTCTCCATTTACCTACCCTACTACCAGTTGAGAGTCACTTCATATGATGATTTTTTTTTGAAGATACAGACGTTGCGATGTCAATTCAGGCTAGGATTGCTTCATATTCAGTCTCATTATTAGACGCGAAGAAGTCCAATCGTATGGCCTGTTCTATCTTTTCCCCAGTTGGGGCTTTAAGTTGCAAACCGACTCTAGTTCCCCGTTTGTCAAGCAGCTCCTTCTACATTAAGGATCCACTAGCCAGCGTTATCCGGGTCCGCATCCTATTGGGAATTTATGCTAAAAAGTTTGTCAATATCTGCCCCTTTAATTCCAAGCAAGGTTTATATTGAATACCAAATTCACTTAGCTCAATTACCTATCGGACCATCCTCCTTGATAGGTCGGGCATGTGTATAGTGCTTTATAAAGGGAGATTGATTAGCATGATGACAGGGTGTGCCTATAAGTAGGGGCGAAGCTTCTTAGCTGCCATACGGAGGGCTAGTGCCACTTTTTTGAGATGGGTATACCGAGTTTCTACCTCAGACAAAGATTTGTTGATGAAGAGTATTGATCTTTGTTTTCGGTTTTCATCTCCTTTGAACAAAGCTGCACTTACAAAGACTTTTGAAACCACTAGGTAAAGATAGAGCCTATCTCCTGCTTCTGGGCTAGCCAGAATTGGCGGTTCGGTAAGATATTGTTTGATCGCCATGAAAGCTTGGTCACATTCTCATTCCAACCGGCCTTTTTCGCTCCCCTTAGAGTGATAAAAAAAAGGTTTTAATTAATTTGTGAAACATGATATGAATCGCCTAAGAGCTGCCAGCCGACCAATCAGTTGCTGTACTCCTTTCCTGGAGATAGGAATCTAAGAATCCATTATAGCTTTGAGTTCAATGTGATTGGCCTCTATCCCTTTCTTGGTCACCATAAAGCCTAAAAATTTTCCCGAACTGACTCCGAACGCACATTTCAAAGGGTTGAGTTTCATGCTATACTTTCGCAATAGCTCAAAGGCTTCTTTCAGATGCTTGGTGTGATCGAAGCGCTTTTTTTACTTTGCAAGCATATCATCAATATAGACCTCCATGGTTTCTCCCAATAGCGGTCGGAATATCTTAGTTACCAACCTTTGATGAGTTGCCCCGACATTCTTCATGCCAAAAGGCATCACATTGTAGCAGTATAATCCATGCGGTGTAATGAAGGTTGTTTTCTCTGCTTCAGGTGGGTGCATGGGAATTAGATGATATCCAAAGAAAGCGTCCATAAATGACAGTACCCTGTGCTTGGCTACGACATCAACAATTTGATCTATATGCAACAAGGGGAAGCTATCTTTTGGCCAAGCTTCGTTAAGGTCAGTGTAATCTACACATACTCACCACGTACCGCCTTTCTTTGGAACCACCACCATGTTGGCTAGCCACTCAGGGTACTTTATTTATTTGATGAAACCTACTCTTAGTAAGTTGTCTATTTCCGACTGAATAATTTAATGGCGAACCGAGTGGAACCTCCTCACTTTCTTCCTTACTGGTTTGGTCGTGGGAATAATATTTAGTTTGTGAGAGGCCACAGTCAAGTTAATTCCAACCATATAAAAGTGGCTCTAGGCGTATACATCTATATTATTTAATAATATGAGTAGGAACTATTCCTTTTCTTCATTGGATAGAAGAGAACTTACGTAAGCAAATTTCTCCAGCCCGTCCAACATCTCTTTTTCCAAGGGATCCACAGCCAACGGGTCCTTCTCTTCCGCCCTGATTTGTAAGGCCCCATGGAATTGTAAGGCCCCAAGTCTTTGAAAATTGAGAATAAGACTTTCTGAGTAACTGACCCTGCTTTTATAGGGAGCACGACATCTCCTATTGTTACAATAGTTTCTCCATTAAAACCAAAGAGGATTAGCCAAGTTGAGTTCATCATAGTTAAGGAAAGCTTCATCTACTTGAAGGATGGTAGCTGCAACAAATCTACCGCACCGCTAGGGTCTACCAGTACCCGATGCACATCAAAACCGTTAATATAGAGGGTGAGTACCAATGCATCATAATGGGGCACAATGATTTTGTTCAGGTTGACAGGAGGAAAAGATATAGGGCCATCCACTGGCTTAGTTTCTTCATGGTCGCTTCGTGGTGGATAGCATTTACCTCTACTTTAATCAGGCGCCTCAAGAACTTCTTCTCGCTTCCATTCGATCGATAATTTAGTCGGGCAGACCGGGGCCGCCTAATATATAATTTATGAAAGGGCTGGATTCTAACGGGATTGTTGCTCCAGCTATAATTCTATTTGTTGCTTGCCTTGATTCCTCTCTATGGTCGACTTCTTTGACATACCTCTTGAGGTGTCCAGCCTTGACCAACTTTTCCAACAAGAACTTTAAGCTTCGACACCTGTCAATCTCATGCCCATGATCTCTAAGATAGCTGCACCACAAGGATTTGTTTCTTTGGGAAGGATCCGTCTGGATCGGTGCATGCCATTTAAACTCTGACAAGTCACGAATGATGGGCAATAACTTCTCGTATGAGATGTTTAGGGGGGTGAATTATGGGAGCTCCTTTTTTTTTTTCTGTGACTGATAATAGGACCTCTTTCGATCTCTGCCCTCACCTTCCTTGGACTCAAAATGTTGCTTCCCAAATGACTTATTTCCCTCAACCGGTTGGTTTGTAATCATGACGGTATGGGCTATTGCACTAATATTGTCCCTCAGCATTGAGTACTTATAAGCCTGTCTATATAATTCTTCCACTGTCCCCGATGGGTCTAAAGATAATGGCTAGAAGAAAGGAGTAGACGGTCCAAAGATTCTCCTAAAGTTTTGGAGGACCGCGTCCATGCTATATGATTCTACCTATTGAACGACTTGCCTAAACCTCCTCATGAAGTCTCGAATAGACTCCTCTTCCTGTTTTAGAATAGTCTGCAAAGAGCTATGTTCCTATTTTCTCGCACCAAACAAAGATAATGTGATATAAATGCAGCCCATACTTCATTGAACAAATTTATTGAATTACGAAGGAGCTTATGAAACCAAGCTAATGAAAGCCCTGCTAACTAGCCGAGAATACTTTACACAACAACTAGTCATTGTCGGCATTTAGTATCATCATCTAATTATAATGGAGCATGTGGTTGTAAGGATCAGTAAAGCCATCAAACATGGCGAAAGTTAGTATGACAAATCCGCGAGATGGCTCGTAGTCAAGAATGTGTTGCCCTAGGGGCAAAGAGAGCATGTCATCGAGCCTCCGTATTAAGGCTAATAGTGGCATATAGAATGTTAGCCCTATATCAAAGAGTGGGATATGCAGATGGTATTGGTGGCATGTGCACATGGGCAATCTTGTGGCGTTCTAAGGCTTGAACCTAGTTGGTTTGCCTCACACTGCCTCTCTCTTTGCCCTACGAGATGCGCCACTGATGGCATCACTGAAGGCAGGGTGATGCGAAGGCTTCTTGTATAATTTGGCCTTTGTGCTCTCAGAGCATTCTTCTTTGGTGAGAACCTGAGGATAGGGGAACTACACAAAATGACTCATCATCTGTTGGAAATTGACGTGTTAGGAGCAATGGGCTCCTTTCCTACGTACGGCGATTGGATGCATGTTTCGACCACTATCTCGTACATCTTTTTAAGATAGCGACTTTTTTTTTCTATACGGACCCATAGCGGTGTTTCTCACGCTACAAGATTTCCAACATGATGCCCCAGCTCCCTTTCATGTCTTGCACGTTCCTTGTTTTCTCCGTCTCTTGGCCTTCAATGGAGGAATTGATCTTCTGACGATTGGTTCAACAGATGGCTTGACATTGTGACTGCCTCGAATGAATCAAGTGCGGAAGGGGGAATCGACAGAGTCTTGGGTGATGAAGGGCTACTAAACAATCTTTGAAGTCAAGCCCTTACGGCCTGTAGATGATACTTTCTATTCGATTCCCACAAATGGCGCCAATTATTGGGACCTTATTCGTCGGAACCTATAAGCATCAGCAACACAACGTGAACCTGCAAAAGGGTGATCCGACAGCGGTGTGCCTACCCCGCTCTCCGATGATTAAGTCGGCACAAGATGGAGAAGAAGAAGCAGAGAGTTCACACAGTTGCATTGCTCCTACCTTCACCTCGTGAGGGATCTTCTCGATTTATAGGGCACAAATCTCCCATTTATTTTAGGGATAAAATCTCTTAATTTTAGGGATAAATCTCTTAATTTTAGGGATAAAATCTCTTTTTCCTATCATGGATTAATCTTCCGAGAAATAATGGATTTGGAAAATAGGAAATCAGCTAATAAATATCCCTTTTGCGTATTTTCCGTTTCATACGCTTATCCATAACAAACTTTCCATATGCGGTAGGATGGCTGACTAGGGACTTGAAATCCTAGACGGGCTGCCTTAAATCAAGTCTCTGAGAAGACACCTTGCATTCTCCATGAACGAACTGTTGGATACTTTGACTGGTTTCAATATGATACATATATAGGCTTAGGCGGTTTCCGCGATGCGGACGGCGAGCCACGAGCCCATAGAGTGGTGGGTCTAAAGATCATGGTACTCACAACATTCACTACCCTTGCTTATTGTGTAAAACCTGGGAAAAATTGAAAATTTTTGGAAAAAAAAAGGCAAAACGATGATTTGTCAATACGTATAGGTTGAAAACCTAGAACTTTTCTAGATCTCGGATGATGAAACTGACCTCACCGTTGGGTTCATCTCATGAAATTTAGTTGCCCCAGAAAATTTTGTTGAATTCCAAGATAGTCAGAATTTCACGTTTTTCAAGGCATCAGGTGTCGGGTAACACATGGTAAGCCATGCATGTTAGTGACACATGGTAGGCCATGTGTCAAAGTGCATGTTTTTACAAGACACATGGCAAGCCATGTGTTGCATGGAATATGAAATTAAGTATCAATATGAGGAAATCAGTTCGGGTGAAGGAGCAGCCAAGAAGAAAAGAAAAAGAGAAAAGAAAGAGAGAAAGGAAAGGGAGAAAAGAAAGAGAGAAAGGAAAGAGAGAAAGGAAATGGAGAAAAGAAAGAAAGAAAGTAAATAGAAGAAGTCTAGCAGTTCTCAGCGTTAAGCGGTGAAAGCAGCTGAACGAAGAAGCGAGCAAGAGATTCGACGAGGGGCTACACTTCAAGAGGTAGGGATTCTTCCTACTTTGGTTTATTTCTAGCCTTTGGGCTATTGTTTTAGGCTGATTTTGGAATCGTGTTGTGCCATGTTAATGGCATAGGACGGGTTTGTAGCCGATTTAAAAGGCTACTTTCGGAACAAATTTGGGTTGAAAATTTGCAACTATAGGGTAACTAATGGAAACTTTAAAGTCTTGACTACTCTTCCAGGCCATCAAAGACTTTATCACAGGCGGATCCACGCTTTCGCATCTAGGGGGTTTGAGCTTGCTTGGAAAGTGGGTGGGCTTTGCCTTAAAATTCTAGAAGAATGATCGTTCTCAGATTCTCTTCTCCGTGCGAACAACGGTAGTAGGTGAGGCCACGTAGGTGTGGTTATTATTTGTTGTTTCTATTCACGATGTTTGCCTTTGAGAAGTGAGTTCTCTCAAACATTGATATATTCCATTCATTGCAGCCGGAGGTGGTGGCGATTGGTGGATTTGTGACTTTACAACCACGCCCATCCGCGTCGTGTCCTCGTCCGCCGTCCATTACGCACATCGATTCCTGATTTTAGTTCCTTGATGCTAAATCATCCTAATTAAATCGGGAGCATCACCTTTGGAGTCCTCTCTCCACGGTGGTACCCATGGCCTGAAACCACAGTAATAAGACCTAAAGTCTAGGCTCTGATACCAACTTTGTAACGACCTAAATCTCGGGGTCCTTATCCCCTTTTTTTTTTTTGAAACTTCTTTTGTACATCTTCAAAACTGGATATTCAATCTAGAAAATTACAAAAAAAATTAGAAAAGAGGCCAAAATCTGGCCTTCTTCTTCACTACCCTAGCCTCAGCTAAGTTCCTTCACCTGAGGGACCTCGGAATCTAAATTTCCTTCAGGCGGGGCCTCCCAATGCACGTGTTCCTTAGCTCCTACCACCTCCTCAAAGGTAAAATCTGAAAAGGGATGTAAGTAGGGGGGGTAAGCACGAAGCTCTGTAGGAAATCCTCCCAAACTCTAACAAGGTTTAGAAAAGTATGAAAAACATTCGGTCTCATTTTTATAACATATCCTTAGATGTACAATTTTGCATAAAACAATAACATTCTGTGAGAAACGATCTCAAGGGTTTGTAAAATAGGTAATTAAATACATGAACATGCATCGCTTAAAAATAAGTATTACTTGGTTGACTCGCAACAATTCCAACCGGTCTCTTAAATGAGTAGCATGTTTATTTGTAACCTCGCATCGGTTTCTCTTTAGCAAGTAGCATACTTCATAGTGACCTCTACCTCATCCAAATTCTCTTCTTTTCTCAAGCATCCTTACTTGGAACCTTTGGAGAAAACATCGAGCATCCTTAAAAGGAAAGTAGCATACTACACAGTAACCTCCACCTCTCGAGAAGTTCTCTTTGTTTCTCAAGCATGCCATGGAACCTCTGAGACAACATCGGGCTACCTTACAAGAAGTAGCATGCTTTAGTGGTAACCTCCACCTCCTCAAAGTTCTCTTTGTTTCGCAAGCATCCTCACTCGAAACCTCTTGATAATAATTAGAGCATCCTTGTGAACCTCTCACTCTTCCTAGTAGTTTTCTCCAAAAGCATCACCACTAGGATCCTCTTAAAGATATTTAGAGCATCCTTTTGAGGAAAGTAGCACTACACACAGCTAACCTCCACCTCCTTGAAATTCTCTTTGTTTAAAAGCATCCTTACATGGAACCTCCACGAGACAACATCAGAACAACCTTACAAGAAAAGTAGCATACACTTTATGATGACCTCAACCTCCCTCAAGTTCTCTTTGTTTCTCGAGCATCTACAAAGCAGACCCTCTTACATTAATAATTAGAGCATCGCACAAGGAACCTCTCACTCTTCCTGGTAGTATTTCTCAAGCATCCTTACTAGAAACCTCTTAAGAATATTTAAAAACATCCTTACAAGGAACCTCTCACTCTTCATAGTATTTCTCAAAAGCATCCCTTGCTAGGAACCTCTTAAGAATGTTTGAACATCCTTACAAAGACCTCCTCTCCCCTTTTTATTTCCAATCATTATACTTAGAAATTTATCCTACCAACAATCAATCCTCATAACGATCTGTGAATCACCCATATTATGAGAATCCATTACTATGAGATCACGTGTTATATGAGAATCCCACATCTTATAATAATCCCCATTATATTCAGATCCCATTCTGTACTATATTAAGATACTATCTTTACTAATACAGGTCACATACTATATAGGATCTCTCATTTTATATAAAATCCCCATGTTATATAATCCTCCCTTTATAGAATCCCCATATATATTAGAATGCATTACTATATAAGGTCTGTACTATATTAGAATCTCCCGTACTATTTAGAATCCCCATACTATATAGAATCCCCATGCTATATAAGAAATCCCCCCAAACTATATGAATCCCCATCATGTATTTCCAATCCCCCTTAATAGTGGCAGCTCCCACAATATAGTTGAATCCCGCTAGATTGATGATATTATGAAAATTTATTTTACCATAATATACTCATAAGCAAACATCCCAATTTATCGGAAAAACTTCTAAATACAAACAATCATAAAAAATTCAAGAAATAGTTAGAAAATGCAAGAGATCGCACCCATGTTATTTCACCACTCACAAAACTCTAGCATTTAGAAATCAATTCCCGTTTAGCTTGGTTTAAGAATAAAACTCTCCTCATTCTCACGTGGGAGAATAGTTTATTTCTATAAATATAGCATTTATAACCCCAAAATGTACATATATAATAACTATTAGCCTCAATGTAAGTGGAATGAGGAGAAAACCCACACCTCAAATCATAGTTTGTAGGAGGATCTTTTTAGCTTTAGTCTTGGATTTATCCTTGATCAGGTTTTGCCTTGCTGCCTCCATTGATCCCTAGGGTTTCCAAAGGGTGTGGGATGAGCGTGAAGTCAAGAAAATAGAGAAAATGGAGTGAAAAGGGTTTAAACATAGCGACCCCGATTTTTATTGTTCATTGGGTATTTTTGGTTTTTTTTCTTCAAAATTCTGATTTGCCTTCACACCTCGGAAATTAGGTCTATAGGACTACTCTAAGGTTTTCGACATTTCGGATTCATTTTAAGTTTATTTTAACCTAAAAACCTTTATTTCTAGATTTATCATAACCATTTCCATATTTATCATTCTTATACTTTGATTGAGGTAAAGAGGCGTTAAATTACCGACAAAACTAGTGGGCGATTATTGATATTTAGACATGTGGGGGTTTACAAAAACAAGGGTCACGTTGCGACATAGGGTGTCCACATCATGGCGTGGTGGGTTTTTAATGATTTTCTTTTTCGTTCAACTTTCTCATGTCCCGAGTGTTTTGATTAATTATCTTTGAACCCAGCCTGCCTCCAGAGACTACCACATTGGATACTGAAACTTGAAAAAGCATTGAAAACTTGCAAAACAAGATAAAAATGCAAGGGATCCCACAATGAAAATCAAACTAAAAATCAACCAAAAATAAACAAGGGATAAAAGTGATCCTCACAAAGTTTGGGTTGCCTCCCAAGAAGCTACTCCGTTTTTCTAAAGTCTAGCTTGACTCATCAAACTATGGAGAGAATGATGATATCCTCCTCCATTTGTTCTGAAATGTTATTATGCTCAATTAGCAGCAGGCATATGAATCTTCAAATAATATGATCAATATCTTCACTATGGAGGCTTTCTTGTACTCAATCAGTGGCATTATGACCTCCTCCATTTCCAAAATGTATGAAACGTCTTCACTTGGTAGCTCCTCTTGCACATAAGCCCAAGGAGTCATCTTCAGAATTGTTTCAATTTCTATATCCTTTTCTTCCTTTTCCAAAGAAGTTGACTCAACTTCGATCTCTACTAGCTCATCCAACTCTTTAACAACCTCTTCAACTTCCTCAACTCCTTTTTCTTCCTTTGGCTCTTCAATTTCTCCACCACTTCTCAAAGTGGTATCCTCATGAATTTCCATTTCTTCTTCCATATTTAGTTCAAGAGTGCCAAGTAACTCTCTTTGTTGTTCTTTTAAGAATAACTTGTTAGCCCTTTGCTCAGCATCATCCATGAATTTGGAATAAGCACTAGCCATCTCTGCTATACTTACATTTTCTCCTTGTGGATCTTGGCTTCTCTCATCCATGAACTTAGGATAAGCATTAGCCATATAGTGAGCAGGGAGATTGGTCATTTATGTTTCAATTCCTAATTAGTGATATAATTCTATTGTAAAGGAAATACTTTATAGGATAATTCTTAGAGTTGTTATATTATTGCCTTAATAGGTTTCCAGCGAAGAATAAGGAAAGTAGTTAGGGATATCACTATAAATATTCTTGGTCATGAGGGGGAAAAGTTATGAGAGAGAGACGTGCTTGTAAATGCTATACAAGGTATGTAGAGATGTGAGGAAGAACAAGGATAGATGGTGGAGCGATAGATTTCGTGGGTCAAGATATGGATACAATTAATAGGGAAACATGGGATGTTTTGGGAACACAATTGTATGTTGTTCTACCTCTGTAATATTTTCTATCATATAGTAGAAAGATTTTCTCTCATCTGTGGATGTAGGCATGGTTGGCCGAACTACGTTAAAACCTTGTGCATCTTTGTGTGAGTTATTCTTTCTCATTTTGTTCTTAAATTATAATCATCTATATCAAAGCTTTCGCTAGCACAACAATTGGTATCAAAGCTAAGGTTCAAACTTGGCCATGTAGGTGAAATCCTCGGATGTCAAACATAGGTTGTGAGCCTTAATTAGTTGGTGACAGATCCATGGTCATGCTCTATCGAATAGGCGGTGTACTTTAGATCTTCATGTACGTGTTGCTACTCCATGATGAATAAGAGTTGTCCTAGATAAGAGCAAGCTCTCGAGGCAGGTGGTGCTTCATGTAAGGCATGTGCTAGAATGTAAAAGAAGCTAAGAAAAATCCTAGGGTGTAGAAAGTGGATGGATGGATGATCATTTTAAAGGAGGTTCAGTTGTACTTGTTCAAGGGGAGGATTGTTAGAGCTTCAAATTGAAGATCTCTGGAAGAACAATTATTTTAAAGTGCACAAGTTGAAGACAAAAAAGAATTTCAGTTCAAGGTGGAGTCAATGATGAAATTTGATCCAAGATGGAGATTGTTGGAATATGTCTCAAATTCCTAATTAGTATTAATTCCTATTTGTAAATAATATTTTATAGGATAATTCTTAGGTTGTTATATTATTGTAATATTAGGTTTCCTTGTAGGATAAGAAATTAGTTAGGAATATCACTATAAATATTCTAGGTCATGAGGGAAAAAAGTTATGAGAGAGAGATGTGCTTGTAAAGGCTATAAGGGGTATGTAGAGATGTAAGGAAGAACGGGGATACCTGGTGGAGCGAGGGATTTCACGATTCAATGTATGGATATAATGAATGGGGAAACATGGGTTGTTTTAGGAACCCAATTGTATGCTATTCTAACTTTATAATATTTTACATCGTATAGTGGAAAGATTCTTTCTCATCCATGTATCTAGGCATGGTTGGCCGATCCATGTTAAAACCTCATGCATCTTTGTGTGAGTTATTCTTTATCTTTTTGTTCTTGAATTATTATCATCTATATCAGAGCTTTCGCTAGCACAACAGGGTGCTTGAGCTTGTGCAAATGGATTCTCCATTTGACAATCAATGCTCACAAGAAGCCCATTACAATATCTACACCATGTGGGGTATGCTTGAACATCATTGACCTTAATTTCAGCATCATGAAGTTGGACACCATGAAGTTGGTTGGTAAGAATGTTCAATTGAGCCGTTTAATTGGCAAGAGTTTCTTGAGTTGTATAATCAATGAAAACATCCTTAAGAGTGAAAGCTCTTATAAAACGAGAAAAAAAAAAATCTAGAGTAAAATAGAAAAAAGGAAAAAAAAAATAATATGAACAAACTGAAATAAAACAAGAAAAACAAAATAAATATCCAAAGTAAAGAAGGACTACTTAGTATAAATATTAGTAAAAACACTAATCCCTAGCAACAGCGCCAAAAACTTGATAGGCATGAATGCGTGTATATAAAATAATATGCTTATGTGCACAAGTCACCTCAAGTAGTAAAGTGTGAAAAGTAAGATTATCGTTTTCATGAGGATTAGGTTACTAAGTACAAAAATTAGGATAATCCTATATTTATTTGGATGATGGATTAAGGTTAAAATGAAAAGGAAAACAATTAATAAACTGAAATCCTAAACTAACATGCAAATGGTAAAATGAATATGGGAAAAGGCCTAGGGTTTAGATTTCATTTACTTAATCCTTATGAATTAGAAACAATTTATTCCCAATTAACACTCAAATCTCCTATTAATGATAAGTCTCACTATTACATATGTGAATCTCTCTCGATAACCCACAATCTAATCCTAGAACTTAGGTATTTTTCATATTTACTCAACCCCAAAGGCCTAAGAGTGTAATAAACCCAAGAAACCTTAATTACCACACAAAACCCATGAGTATCTCTAATCTATGGTGAATTGTGATGCTCTAAACATTGTCTAATTCAACTCTCACTTCTCAAATCTGAATCTGAACCACAAATCATGTCAATGGTGATTAATCATCAACAAGCATGAAGACTAGAATAGAACATTTAATAGAAATTAGATTCAAATATCAAATAGAAAATCAACTGATATCCAATTACATAATTCATAGCCAAACTACATCTAAAACCCTAGAAAGCAAAATCAATTCATAATGAAGAGAAATACAACCATAGAAGTTGAAAATTGAGAAAGAAATAGAAGAAATAAACTATCTAGCAATAAAGGTTCCATCTTTTCTTCAATTTTCTTCTCCAAGCCAAGATCAAAATTTCCCTTCGAGAGAGTTGTGCCTTAGGGTTTCTAACCCTAGGGACTTGTTCTTCCAAGCCCCTAATATTGTTCTCTTTATAGGCTTCCCAAAAATAGGCAAAAAAAATGGGCTAAAACTTGTGTTGGGCTAGACATGACGTCGCGACTTGTGGGGCAATATGCTGTTGGAATGCTTGCCCATGTTTTGACATCGTAGTTCACACATCGTGACATGGTGCTATTGTGACATTGGTTGTAGCTTCTTTTTTGCACTTCTCTGTCACGTCACAATGTGAGTCGTTGCTTCACAAAATGCTAATTTTTCATTATTTTTCTATGTTTTGGTCCAATTTCCACCCCGGTTTCTTCCATTAGCTCTCAAGGGATGACCTACACAAAAATATGAGAATTTAGAACATTAGAACACTTATTTATATCAAAAATCTATAAAATGACACACAAACATAGGGATAAAATGAGTATATCCAATACTCATCACACTACTAGGGCATGTGAGGATTTGCTATAGCCAAAGAGACGACTTGGAAATGGTCATGTCTGCTAAAGAATCCTAATGCCCCAATTTATTAAGAGACTATTAGAGACAATTTTTAGGGTTTCTCAAAGAACCTCTATTTAAAGTGAAACAACATAATACAAAAGCAAACTACGTTTTTTGCATATTCTCTCAAGAAACCTCCAAAAGTTTGAACTTTCCTTGAGATCTTCGATCCTTGTCAGTCCTTGAAGATGGTGATGACCCGATCTAGTAGGGTCAGTACCAAAAAGGTTAGAAAGAAGAGTTCCAACGTTGAAGGTAAAATTTTTTATCAAGATGGGTTAGCCATGGAACCTCTTCATTATGCACCACCATCGGCTCTTATGCCCTACGAAACTTCCGAAGATGAAACACCTATTACAAACGCACCTGGACTAAAGCAAAACTCTTCCATCGAGAGTCATAATGCCTAAAGTCCAAACCTTGATGACAGAGGTATGTTTCAAACATGTAGGAGTCAATGATTCGAGACCAAAGCGAAGAAGGAGGCGACGGACTAGCTGTCGCTATAGTGGGTGAGTGGGACTCAACAATTGAGATCGAGTTCTCGAGCAAAGTCATGATGGATTCCCCAGTTCATGAAGTTCGGACCACGATTGGTATGAACTAGAGAAAAAGGATTCCTCCTCCTCTAAATCCTCTCTGTCATCATCGGTGCAATCAATAAGGAAATCGACCATACTCTCAACTCAATCTAAGAAGGCAGCATGGACGAAGTCTACAATTAAAAAGCAGCGTGTTCGAACATCTTCACATAGAAGTGCATCTTTGCCCTTGTTTTTCAAATCCCCTTCCAATGCAAAGTTGTGGGCCTCTATTTCAAAGAGGTCCCTTGTGGTAAAACGAACCTTACTCTCCAAGGATTTTGAACGCATCGGGATTGTGCAACTACTTGGGGAAACAAACCTTCTAAGCATTGTGTCAAAGTTGTTCCCTTTGTGCCACAGATTGTCCTAGTGTTCTATGCGAAATTTTCCAAGGACATGGAGGAACCTATCAATCCGAACATCCAAAGGACAGTTATGTGGGGACATTCATTTGAATTATCTCAAAACATTATCAACCATTACTGGGAATGTGACGACATCTCAAAGGACGAGGTGGAGATACTTGAGACTAATCCCATGGTCTCAGTCATTATGTGAGAAAAGGTGAGGACTTGGCTAACTAGATATAATCTTCACTCCTCTCATCTCACCTCCAGATATTCTATCTTGCACAAAATCGCCATGTGCAATTGGTTGCCAACCACCATAGAGCGATTGTGATAAAGAGCTTTTCCACTATACTCTTCCAAATAGGCATGTAGAGAAAGTTCAATATGGGCAAGATAGTATTTGAACACATCGTAGGTCACGCTGAGAATGTGGCGTATCAGAAGGCTTTTAGGTATCTTTCGCTCATATATGGGATACTCACAGCCCATAAGCCTCATCTTGTGATCCCCATTGACATCCTAGGGCTTTCAACCGTTGAGCTCCGCATCACCCATAAGCTATACAAAGGAAATTACCTCCAAGATGTCCCTTCTAGGAAGAACAGGCCCTCACAAGTAGGGAAATTAAAAGGGAAAGTCTTGGAGACCATCCCTAAGTCTAGTGCTGAGGCTCCTTCCTCAAGTCATCATTCGAAGAAATGAACCAGTGATCTGGATAGGGCAATTCAATCCTATGAAAGTATGTTGGGGCACATATATGAACAACAACAGTTGGAAGAACTAGCGATCAAAGGCTTTGAAGCCATGCACGAGGAATTAACAACTGCTTTGGAAGAATTGAAAAAATCCATGGCTCAAGCCTTCATAACCTCCATGTTAGAAGGTCGTCGATAATAACCCATCTTGTGGTCAAGCCTTCATACAGATCTGATACTGTCCCTTGACTTAACCACAAGTCTAGACTCCAATCCAAGGCTGTTGAAGTAGCCCATCCTAACTTACCGTAAGGAACTGAAGAGCTTGTTTTTAGGACCAACAGTGGTCAGCTTGTTTTCTCGCCTTCACCGTCACTAAAAGAGGCTATCATATAGAAAAAGCCAGAGTCCGAACATAGTGGAGACTAGAGTGGTGACATTGAGCAGTTATGCTTGCCATCTCCTTAGTCCTCTAATTCTAGCCTTCATCTAAAAAGGGGGAGAAAATGAATTATATAAGCTTAGGAAATGTTTTTATGGACCAAAGAAGAATGATACAAGAGAAATAATTGTTTTTGTAATCCTTTTTAATTCCTTCACACTGTATATGGTTGAGATGTAACACGGGTATTCCATCAAATGAAATGGAAAATCTTAATCCCAAAGTGTTAAGTGCCTCTTTCCTCCCTTCTTTAGTGCATCTTCTTATTTCATTCTTCAAGAGTTGTTTTTTCGAAGACATAGACAAAGGGGGAGAATGTTAGGTTTGAGATTGTCCATATCTTAGTCTCTAGTGTTCTACAATAAGATGGCCAGTTCAAAGATCGAGTTAACGAAGATTTGATGGATTAAACATGAAGTCCCTAGAAGAACCAGGAAGTAGTTCAGACTAAGGCAGTCCCATAGTGTAAGGATGTGCTAAACTCAGGAAGTCCGGACTAAAGACAAAGTTGATATGGGATGCAAGCCAGTCTACTAACTTGGAAGCTAAGGCTCTTAGGGAGCAAGGACACGATGGGTTTGGGATCAATTTAGAAAGTAGATAAAGATCAAATCAAGAGGATCCGATCATCTAAGCTGTTAACCTAGAATTAAAAACAAATCTGGTTTCTATTCTGAAGAGGATACTTGAGCGGTAAGTTTCCTTATTCTACTAGGATAGCTTAAAGGCAAGTACAAAAAATAGAAGGTAGAGTTGGAGTCATATTAGGATAATGATCCAACCCTACCTAGACTTCCAATATCGAATCACAAGGGTTATAAATTTAGGGCTTTATGAGTTACTCATCATGAATTCCAAGAGCAGAGCTTGGAAAAGACAAGAGAAGTCCGAATGTGCTAAAAGAGTGTGGAGTATAGATACTCAATTGAGGTATTGCACGTTAAAAGCCTTTCACGTTGTGTGAAAGATGATATTCTTTATTTTCTTTATCTTATTTATGTAATGTGGGTTATGGGTGTGCGATATTGTACAGAGGGGAATGGAGGGAGTTCATTCTGAATTCTACTACTAGAGATTAGGTTTCAAGAAGGGCCGTGGGTAGAGAGGGAGTCTCATATCACATAAGAGAAATTATAAACCTTGAATTAGATCTGTGAAAATCATTGCATTTAGGCACAGCCCCATGGACGTATGGAGTTGTCGAACCATGTAAAATATCATTGTGTTTTTACCTTATTGCGTATATCTTTCATTTTCTCTGCACACACAACATTCTATTAGGGGATTTCGGTCTTACCGCACTGAAGTGGTTCCGTCCTTGTTGGGTGGTTAGATTAAGGGCAAGAGGAATCACAAAAATTTATAATACCTAAAACCAACCTTAGGTAGCCCACAACTATTGTAGGGATAGTGGCTCTAGGGTCGTTCACTGGAATGAGTTTTCGTCTCTTGGTTTTGTAATCCTAGGTTCTAACTACTCTAATTGATTACTTTATTAAAAAGAAAATTAAATTAAAATTTAAAAGACTGATTTTTGGATGCTTTGAAGAGGATGATTGCTAGTTTTTATAGAAAACAATATAAAGAAGGTCTCAAGCTTTGGATTCATCAAATCCGACCTCACCATGGTGATTCAAAGGGGGGGTTTTATAAGTCTCGATTGTCTGCCTAAGAAACCACCCTATAGCTGATCCCCTAAACTTTGCATAGATTCCTCTTGCAAGTTATAGTTGAAGCATGATTTCTAGGCTTATAGTAAAGTAATTCATATCTATTTTAAAGGTGTTTGATAGGTTCTCAACTCAACCCTCTGGCGGTTTCTAAATAAAAGATAATCTATTACGCATGCTGGGTCAAAGGTGCACTTCCTAAGCACCCAACTTACCATTCAGACTTGCTAAGTATCAAGAAGACTAGTTAAAGAGAAGAGAAAATCTTGAACGGATAGTTGGGAGAACCAAGACTGTTGCCACCTCATACAAGATGTCCCCAACTTATGTACACACAACCTTCAAGCCTCTAAATAGTAGTGAAAACATTACCTTTGGTTTGAAGCGCAACTACCCCCTTTGGTCACCATGATGGGGGTGGATCGGATCCACCTCACCTTGAGAAGAATGACTACTCACTGATGGTGAGTGTTGATAGACCAGATGATGTAACCAAATTTCTGACACAGCTACCAAGAACTAGATCAGTCCTTGGCAACGACGCCAAAAACTTGTAAAGACCAAACAATATGTTCAACTCATTTCTGACACAGCTACCAAGGACTAGTTTTAATACTTAGTGCAGCCTTAAAACTTATTGATACCTTAATATATAAAAAGATTGTTTTATCTTTGTTGAATATATAATACTATGTTTAAAATTCAGTATAACCTAAATCTCTGCAAGTGCATAGGTCACACAAGTAATAAAGTGGACTCTAGGAGTCCGGATATCATTCCCACAGAGATTGATGAGAAAATCTAAAGATCAACTACCCCTACTACTCAAGATCATCACTATTTGAACCTCTAATTTGAAGATCGAACTATCTAAATAGATTAAATGAAAGAATTTTTGTTAAATTTTCTTTAAAGAAAAAGAATCTAATATAGTAGAATTTGATATTTCATTAAGTATAAAATAACACTGGGAAAGGACCAGTATTCTGACTATCAATTTGCATAGTTCCCAAATGCGGGGTGGTAGGCACTGAATCTGGTTTTGACGAAATAGCATAGCCTCGGAATACCTCCTGACACTACACATTTCACTATTTAGCATACCATATTCCTAAACCAGGTTAATGGGTCTAAATAGCTACTTTTAGGATTTGATCCTCTTTAAGATTTAGTTATTTTTCCTAAACCGGTAGTTCAAAACCATGTCTTAGGATTAAAAACTGCTTGCCCCCATAGATAGGGTAACACAAGCATTTTCCAATGCAATTGGTACCTCAGCCATCAATTTAAATCAAATACTCTCTCCTTGATTAGAATCTTAGCTAACACGGGATTGAGATTATTCTACCAAATTGAGATGAAACCTCTAAACATTAAAATGATACATCATCAAATGGTCCTTAGTCCTAAGGAACACACTTCTATTGTCACCCAAAAGGGAACCTTGAAGTTAGAGGTTAGAACATCATCTGTGATACACCAAAGTTACACTTAGAGTACAATAGTTCTAAAAATATCAGCTTAATATACCCCTAAGTTAATGCTCCTTGCTCTCAGGTAGTCCATCTCTATGTGCTTTCAGAAAGATCCACAGAGCAGAGCATAGATCTGACTCTTTGGTGTAAGAACATTGATATTCGAATGGCCCTCATTACAAGAGCAGTACAAATTAAATCAATCCAGTTTTCATGCCCAAAACATCATTTAATACTACAAACAATCATCAAAACATCAAATTCATTCCCAAAGGGAGCTCAACCTTTCATAGATGAATCACAAATGACAATGACTAGTTGATCAAACAAATTCATATAAATTGTAATCAAACTAAATAAACTGGATTCCAGAAAAATTTCTAGATTCCACTTAAGTTCAAACATAAATGAAACTAGATATACAATGATCTTAGCTCCACAATTCAGCTCAAATCGACTATTCTAATTCTAGAAAGAAATAAAAAGAAAAGAAAAGAAAAGAAAATATATCTGAGATTTCAACTCCTCCTCAAAAGCTCAAGGCCTGTTCAAAGCTTGCTAAAAGCTGCGCACTCCACCCTAGGAGCTTCTATTTATAGGCTCTAATCATTGGGCCCTAAAAACGAGGCTGAAGTTGCAAACCTTGAAAAGCCTAAAATTTATGCTAGCCATGTCAATATTATGGCGATGTCGTGGCTTATTCTTTGCTAATGCGACTTTGCTTTTGCATGTCAGGTACAATGTCAGCGACATTGCTCCAATGTCTGTGATGTCAGCAACATTGCAAGCGTGATGGCCGTGGCTCAACTTTTTGATGTTGCGACTACGAGAATGTCAATGTACGACATTGCTGATGTCGCGACTCAGAAAGTGTGTTTCAGATGTTCTTGACTTATTCAATTTCAATGTCGCAACATTGAAGAAATTTTGTGACATTGAAGAAATGTCGCGACATTGAAATTTTCTATTCTACTCACTTCAATTGATGTTGCGACTCTAGTCAATCGATGTCGCCACATTGCTTCGTTAAAGTTGCAACTTTGAATTGATTTCGCGACATTCCTTTCCCGATGTTGCAACTCTGCTATGATGTCACAACATTCTTTAGCCGATGTTACGACATTGCTCTATTGACTTCTTTCTGCTTCTTTTCTTATTGTTTTCTTTGTTTTTCGTTATTTTCATGCAAAAAAACAAATCTGGGTGAAAATTCCATAATTTTGCATTAAATTGGCTTTTAAGTCTCGAATATTCATTAAAAATGGACTTAAAAATAGATGAGTTTCATACTCATCAGTGAGTCTTGAACATGCCATAATTAAAAAGAAAAGTAGAAAAATAAAGGAAATTCAAACTAAAAGCTTTATTGAAAGAAAATGAGAGATATCTCCTAAAACTATAACTACTAATAATTCTATATCAAAAGAGAAGTATTTTTTTATTTAACCCTTCGATCTCTATTTATAATACATCTCAGGAGGTTACATCGTGCCCAAGTACAATAAGTTTCCTATTATAAATCAATCTTCATGACTTGGGACTTGGGACTTAGAACTTGCCATTTCTCTACGCCTAAATTTCGCACTAGTGCAGGCTTTGAAGAAAAATTTTGCACCCATTGCTAAAGTCAGTGCGAAATCGAGGGATCAGGTCACTTAAATGGGGAGATGGTGTGAAATTTCGCACTGACTACAAAATCAGTGCAAAATTACACGGATGCAGTACGAAGTGCTCCATAATGGGTTCAAATCCCCTATCTTCTTGCACAATCATTCCTTCATGGTCCCTACTCGACTAAATTTCTTCCACGGGCTTCCAAGTTCGCACAAAAGATTTGAGATATCTTCGTACTTAGCCTCCTTGATTCCAAAGAGCCATAAAAATGCCTAAAAAGGTCATTATGCATACTTGTACCCAATAAAACCATTAGTGGAGGGTATCAAGCTAATAACTCACATAATTGGGTAAATATGAGTTTCCAACACAAAAAGAGTTTTAAAATAGGAAAAATTAAGCATGTAAAAATGCCCTTTATGATCGGTTATCACACCCCCAACCAGCTTCTTGTTGGTTCCTTTGCAATGGATAAAGCACAAATAAGGATAGATGATCAAAACAAGTCTAAAAACTAGAAATGTAGGAGGTAAACATGCAAGCAAGCAAATTAAGATAGGATGGGTTAGATGGTGCTAGTATTATAAGAGAAGCATTGATAAGGGTCTAACAAATTAGTTAGTTATGTAGAGTTCATGATGTTTTACAATTTCAAGGAAGAAAGGCCTATAAGGTAGCTACCAACTCAGTCAAGACAACGCGGCTTTAGAAGAGTTAGCTACTCAAAAAGGGGAAATCATTAATAGTATGTCTCAATCTGAGTTAGAATATCTCAAGAAAATGGTAAGAATGATGAACTTGGGAACCATGTCCTTGGAACACATTCTATGTATGATAAATACGTCCAAGGCCGAGGAAGGCATAAGCTATCAGAGGGGATCTTCAGACTCAAAGCCAACAACTTAGAAGGGGATCCCTTGTCTTAAGACATTAAAAGTAGAAGAGCTTGTTAGAAAGCTCCGAAGAATAGGAACAATATATCCAAACAAGAAAGACAAGTTCTTAAAAAGGAAGGGCGAAGGAGTCAAAAGCTACTACTTCCGAAAAATGAGTCACATCAAACGTCACTATAGGCACTACAAATCGATCTGCAAAAAGAGACTAAAGAACCAAATCAATCGGCTTGACAACCCATCTTGGGTAGAAAGGAAAAACTAAGAGCCTTGTTGTTTTTACCTTTCTCAAGGTTAAAACAAAGCAAAGGTGGTACTTAGATATTGGAAGCTCACGGAATATGACTGGTAACAAGTGGTCGCTATCCAACGTTCTAGCATCTAGTCTGGACTTAGTAACCTTCAAAGACGGTGCAAAAGGAAGTGTTTGGGGTTAAGGTCTTTGAACGTTCTTGGTTTACCAAAACTAAGGGATGTGCTTCTTATCGATAGGTGAAAACTTGATCTAATCAGTTTTAGCCAATTGTGTGACCAAGATCTATTCGTAAAATTCACAAAGGACAAGTGTATTGTCATTGATCAGGATCGACAGCACATCATGGAAGGAAATAGGTTATCGGATAATTGCTATCTATTGGAAATTTCGAACCGTGCCTAAAACGCAATTCGACGGTACTAGTCCTGTCGCAGGCGAATGATACATATAGCCTACTTGACCTCCAAAGACACCATTGCTACCAAAGCAATCAAGGGAGTTTCTAATCCCAAAGTAGACCCTAAAAGAATGTGCGGACCATGCCAACTAGGCAAACAAATCTAAACATCTCACCTAGAGTTCCAATTGGGCTCTACAGTTAGAGTACTGGAATTGTTCCACATGGATCTAATGGGACCCATGTAAGTATAAAGCATTGCTAGAAACAGGTATGTCTATGTATGTGTAGATGACTTCTCTAGGTACACTTCGGTAAATTTCCTCAAGACCAAATCTAAATCCTTTGAAGCATTTGAAGAACTATGGCAAAAACTATCCTAAAGATCAGTAGAATAAGGAGTGATCATGGTAAGGAATTCGAAAACTCCTTGTTTGCAAGTTTCTATATGAATAATGGAATAGAACATCAATTCTCAATGCCTTAAACTCCATAAAAAAATGTAGATTCAAAAGAGAGAACAAAACTCTGCAAGGCCTAAGTCATGCTAAAATCTAGGAACATTTCAACTAAATCCACAGGTAGAAAGCGATCATACAACATCTTTTCCATCTCAAATCGAGTCTATATAAGGCTTGGAACTCACAAAATGTCATATGAGATCTGGAAAGGTAAGAAACCTAATATGAAACATCTTCATGAATTTGGTAGTCCATGCTACATCTTGAATAACAAGGAACCAAGAGGGAAGTTTGATGCCAAGAGTGATGAAGGTTTCTTTCTAGGGTACTACACAAACAACCATGCAAATAGGGTATATAATAAAAGAACCAAGGCAAAGATGGAACCAATTAATGTAAGAGTTAATGATTATCTTCCTCCAAGGGACACATCAAGACTAGAAGATCCTCTAGCAATTTCATGTCATGAAGAAGAGAAGACTCTCAACAGTCCCAAAAATGCTCCTCCATCCAGTGATAAGGAAAATGACCAAGTCTCCACAGACGTTTAGACTATACCAGAAGTTGAGCACCCGTCCTAATGGATGTACAAACAATAAAGGATGCACTACAATAATAGGATGACCAAGGCAGTGCTGGCCACACAAACATTCAAGCTCAAGAGCCCTCTAGTAAAATTCGTAAGAACCATCTTTCTAATGATATCATAGGAGACCCATAAGCAAGTGTTTGGAAGCAGGGAGTTCCTAGGGTGTACTACCGAGAAATGATGGGCCTTAGCCTTGGTTGTTACACCTCCACAATTGAGCTAAAAAAATTATAAAGAGGCTTTGAATGATGAGTTATGGATCAAGCTATGGCAGAAAAGAACTATCACAATTTAGATGAAATATGAAGTTTGGGATTTGGTTCCCATTTCAACATAAAATATAATTGCGGCCATGTGGATCTACAAAAACAAGGCAGGATGAAAGCGAAGCATTACTTGAAAAAAAACTCATTAAGTTTGCTCAGGGATACTCAAGTGGAAGGAGTAGATTTTGATAAGACATTTGCACTAATAGCTCGACTAGATTCAATTCATTTGTTGATGCCATTAGCTTGCACACCCAAGTTCAAACTCTATCAAATGGAATTCAAGAGTGCCTTCTTGAATGGGTATCCACATGAAGAAGTGTTTTTTGCTCAACCTAAAGGGTTTGAAGATCCTCTTCACCCTGATCACGTTTATAGATTGAAAAAGGCTCTCTATGGACTAAAACAAGCCCTAAGAGCTTGGTATAAGAAACTTCTAGAATACCTCCTCAAAGGAGAATACCTTGAGGAGCAAAATCATACTCTCTTCATTTGAAAGTCGAAAAGAGGAGTTATTATGGTTTGATCTATATGGATGACATAGTATTTGGCTCCACATCCCAACACTTGGTGGAACAATTTGTAAGACACATGAGCACAGAGTTTAAGATGAGCTTGGCCGGAGAGCTTACATACATCTTGGGTCTTCAAGTATGACAAACCAACTCAAGAGATCTTTATCTCACAGGAAAATTATGCTAGGAACCTGGTTAGCAAGTTTTGGACTTGGTACAACCAAACATCGAAGGACCCCAATACCCATGACAAGATATCTAAAGATGAAGCTGGGAACAACGTTGATCAAACTCTCTACATAAGCATGATTGGAAGCTTGTTGTACCTAACTGCAAGCCGTTCGACTCATGTTATAACGTAGAAGTTTGTACGAGATACGAAAGTCCTCGGGTTGAATACTTCTTACAGCGATTAAGAGAAGATCACATCAAATATGTTAACGGAACAACAAACTTTGGTATCGATACACCAAGACACTCTGACTAGCCTAGTAGGATCTTTGATGTTGATTTGGATGGAAACTTCGAAGAGTGAAAAGTACTTCTAATTATTTGTTTTCTGAGCAGCAACCATGTGTCTTGGTTAAATGAGAGAAAACAAAACTACATCACAGATTTTCCTCTTGAGGGTTGAGTATATGGCTGGTAGTGGATGCACAGCTCATTTGGATGAAAAATATGCTTAAAGACTATGGCGTCCCTAGAGTCCTAACACTCTATTGTAACCTTTAGTGCTATCAATATCTCGAATCAGATTTCGACGATGAGAACCCGAAAATAGACATAAGACATCACTACATTCAGAGTTTGGTTGAGGGAAAATCATTCATCTTCAACATATGATCACTGAGTATCAATTGGCCAACATATTCACCAAAGGCTTAGATGCCTCCAGGTATGAATCATTGATAATCCTAGGGTTATGTATCTTGTAACAAGTGGGGTCCTCATCGATCGCTAGGTATGCCATGCCTGTGGTCCGGACCTTCGAGGCATATACCCTTTCCTTTAGCAAAAAATTGGGTAAGACGAAATAGGGGGGAGTAAGAGTGAGCATCTTCTTGTTGTTTTTCACTCTTCAAGAGGCGTTTTTTTCCAAAGACATAGACAAAGGGGGAGAATATTGGCTTTGAGATAGTCCATATCTTCATCTCAAAGGTTCTACAAGAAGATAGCTACTTCAAAGATTGAGGTTGATGAAGATTTGATAAAAAAAAAAAAAAGGTGAAGCCCTTGGTAGGACCAAGAAGTGACTAAGGTAGTGCCCAGACTAGAAGTAGAGCTGACGTGGGATGTAAGGCAATATGTTAGCTTGGAGACGAGGAACTTGGGAGCAGGATTGCAGATGGGCCTAGGATCTATTTATAAGAAGTGGATAAAAAGATCGAATCTCATTAAGACCGGGACATCTAAGTTGTCAAACCAAAATTAGAAACAATTTCGGATTCTAGTTTGAAGAGGATACTTAAGTAGCAAGTTTCCTAATTCAGCTATGATAGCTTAAAGGAAAGAACATAAAAATAGAACGTAGGGTTAGAGTCATATTAGGATAATGATCCAACCGTATCAAGACTTCCAAGACTGATTAGCAAGGCTTTAAATTCAGGGCGTTGGAAGTTCTCATCATGGATTTCATAAGCATAGATTGAAGAAGAACAAGCAAAGTTTGGACGTGCTAAGAGAGTGTAGAGTGTGGATACTCGATTGAGGTATTGCACATTAAAAGCCTTCCACCTTGTATGAAAGATGATGTTCTTTATTTTCTTCATCTTATATTGATGTAATGTGGGTTATGGATGTGTGATGTTGTAGAAAGGGGAATGGAGGGAGTTCATTTTGAATTCCACTAGGAATTTGCTTAGGTTTTCAGAAAAGTCTTAGGTATAGAGGGAGTCTAGTACAACATAAGATTAATTGTAAACCTTGAATTAGATAAGTGGAAATCCTTGTATCTGGGCATAACCTATGGAGTAAGCAAGTTTCCAAACCACGTAAAAGATTGTGTGTGCTTTTACTTTATTGCAAATATATCAAATATTCTCTACACAAACTAAGACCCACAGGGGTAGTTCGGACTCACTGCACTAAAGTCCAAACGAGATCACAATCCGAACATCAAAGATTATGACATAAAACACACACTTATAAGCGTGTCATTTCAAAAACCATCTACTTAAATTAAAGGAATTGAGTATTGAAATCTAAAGAGCTTTTTTTTTTTCTTTCTTTTTTGCGTAAAGATTTACATTTTAAGTGTGATATATTTTTTTTCATTTAAAACCAAATAGTATTTGTTACGATATAAAGACGAAGGTTATCAAAGAAAGAATTTATGGGTAGAAAATGTTGAATGGTGTAGCTAGTCTAAATAATTAGTTTTATTGCACTTCGCTTAGATTGTTAAGATGGAGATGCTTAACTACTAGTTCACCATTGTGTTCTTTCTCATTCATTTAGACTAATTAGTTATTAAGTGTTGGTACTTCATGTGGATAAGGATCATATTATTCATCCAACCATTAAAAATTTTGTGTGTATGCAGATTTACTTATCAAAGAGGAGTTATTTATTACATATAGAATTTGTATGGTAAAGCAATCATTTATGACAATAATAGCTTTCAATCAAACTTAATATGATTATAGACACACTAAAATTTACAGCAAAAATATGGCTCAAGTGTGTTGTTTTGAGTTTAGTTTAAACTTTTATAGGACAATCAAAGCATCTTATACAGAAAAGCATTCGCCAACTTGGCCCCCATACCCATGCACTTGGAGAGTAAAAAAAACCATATGCATGAAGTCTACTATGAACTTTTAAATATATAAATGAGATCAAATATTCAAATTGTAGAGAGTAGGGTCGAATTCAAGACCTTTTGCCAAACCTAGCTCTAATATCACGTTAAATGACCAATCCTCTAAAAAGCTTAAGCTTGTAGGATTTGTGTTTAATATGAATATCATGCTTCTTAACTCATCTCAATGATAAACATGAATACTTCATTATACCCGTTAGGCTTTATTTGGTTTTCTAAAAGTTCAAGGTTATGTTTGTTTCTAGAAAGTAATAAGAAAAGACAAAAAAAAATAAAAAAATAAAGGTTATATTTTGTTGTCAAAAAATTTGTGAGAAAATGTAAGTTAAAGAAAATAAAAAGGAAAAGTAAAACAAAATAAAAATAAAGGAAAAATTAATTATCAATTAATAAATTATTTTTATTTATTACTTCATACTCATTTCACTTATCTCGTTGATGTAAAGATAAAACAATTCTAAAATTTATATATATTTTTTATTTCATTTTAATTATAATTGATTTTCTTTAATATTTTTCAAGCATGAGACAATCAAACATGAGAAAATTTTTATTTTTTTCCTTATTATTTTTTTCAAACCATGCATACATAACCAAGAAAAATAGTTTTCACATATTTGGTTTTGTGGTAGAAAGCATGAAAGAAAACAAAATTCTAATTATAATTGATTGAAAAATATATGAAATTATTTTGAAGAAGATACAAATATAATTGGTTAATTTTAGATTTAATTTAATTTTCATCTTTCTTTCCTTCTACTTGTTCTCTCAATTTCAGGAGCAAACACCACCAAAAGAAACTACCAAGAAAGAAAATAGGAAAAAATTAAAGAAAAAGTAGATGAAAGTAAAAAATAGATTTAAGGATTCGAAATTATTTTTATATATAAGCATAGAAACTTTTGCTTATTTAAAATATCATTATAAAGATTAAGCTAATTTTGTTTAAAAGTGAAATTTCTCAATAATTTAAATTATTTTAGCTTTCTTTCACATTTTTAATAGTAAACTTAAAGGAAAGACTATAGGGGCGTTTTTTTTTTTTTTTTACTTTATTTAACTGGATGTTGAATAAGGCTTATTAGTATTAAGTACGGAGTTTTTTTTTTTTTTTAATATTGTATTTTTATTAAGTATTAAGTTGTTTGTTTTTTTATATGCTTAAAATTAAAATCTTAATTATATCAAGAAATTTATTTATCTAACTTTATTATTATAATAACATAAAAAAAATATTTTTATAATATATGTTTAACATCATTTTAAATGAATCAATTATTATGATAAATATTTTATTATTATCATTGTTACAAAAGTAATTATTATAATTATCTATTTTTATATAATTAAAAATAGAATGTATAAAATTAATAACTAAAAAATAGATTGATGAAACAAAAATTAAATTAAAACCTAAAATTGAATTCAAATGCATATTTTCAAATATCCAAATGAAAACATTTGACTGTAGGAGAGGACCACTTGATCGGATTAGTAGCCCCTTCAAGGATGTGTGCCCACTTCTTGAAGCAAGGTTTGTGGGGGTACCGTAAGGTCTAGAAAGTGTTTTATAATATATATATATATATATATATATATATATATATATATATATATATATATATATATATATATATATATATATAAAAGACATTATACTTAAAAACTAATATTTAAACATCTTATTTTGCATAATAATAAAAGTTGAAATGATGACAAGTGACAGATTCCATAAGAGTATTAAATGGATGAGCATAATCTATAGCTGGGAGGTAAAGGTATGAGCGATGGGTGGATTTTATAGAGCATATTGTTCTTTTAAAATATTATTTGTAGATTTTAAAGGTTTTGAAGAAAAAAGTTTTAGGAAAGATTTTGGCTGTTTTGGAAGATTTTAAAATATAGCTATTTTCCATTTAAAACATGACCTTTTTTTTAATAGAAAAAGCCTATTCATAATAAAATTTTAAAAATTCAGAAATAAGTTATGCCAAAATAAATAAAAAAACAAACAGTCTAAATTCTAAAAGAAAATTGCTTTCAGAGAAAAGCCAAAAAAAAAAAAACCCTAGTTTGGTTTTATGTAAACATTATTTTCTCTAAACTGGTGCCTTTTCATGCCTCCGACTTCAGTATGCACTTCATTAAAGTCTCTCTTTTGGGAACAAAATTTCAGTTTTTTTGGCCGAAATATTGGTTATCGGTGGGCCCCGAAACGATATTGCCAACCGATAGTAGGTTGACCAAAAAATCGGAGAAAAATCATAAACATCGTAAAAATATCGGAAATTCCTGATATTTCGGAGAAATTTCGAGACTTTATCTCACTTGTGTATTATGTGTAATTATGAAAAAATATGATTAAAATATTGGTAAATATCCAGGAATATATGTTAAAATATAAATGTGCAGGCTTAATCAAATCAATGGTTAGAATTAAATCTGGTTTTGACAATCCAATATTTTGACTCAAAAATTATAAATACCCCTAAAATCATACAATTTCTTTACAAACTCATCCATACATATCCAAGTTCCATTTAACTCCCAAATTATTTTTTCTTTATGATTTATCTCAATATTTTAAAAATCTTGTTATGAATATTGTCTTCATCAAGATGAGATCCCTTCATCAAATAATGTAATAGAGCCACATCGGTCTTCATTTTAGTTTCAAATGACTATTGTAATGTAATTTCTCGATAAATTATAATGAATATCGTCTTCAACAAGTATATATTTTTGCTTATTTATGTCTTTTTTATAATTCAACAAAGTATTTCCATGAATTTCAAATTATTTTTGTTAATTTTTGTTTTAACGATATTTCCGATGTATCCTTAAAATCCAAGTACCGATATATCCGTAATTACCGATATTTTGTTCTTTGCTCTTACCTCATACTCATTGCATGTGTCTCGTGGGTTACAAGGCTAAATAGAATAGTCGATGCTTGGCTTTAATACCATTTATAATGACTCAAAAAAAAAAAAAAAAAAACTCCTTCATGTAGATGTCAAAGAGGTTCTCATGGCTTAAAACATAGCTAGTACTTTGGTGAAAGGAAGACTATACTTGTATAAAGTAAGAGACTTATATGTTATCAGACTCAATAAATTATTTTTATATGTTTTCAAATTTGCTTTACCTATTTTCCTTTAATATATTAAAATTAAATAATTTTTAATTTTTAATAAATTCTTATTATATTTGGTTTCTTTAATATTTTCCACAATGAAACTAAATATAAAATATTTTTCACTACATACTTTCAGATACAAACACAATCTTAATGTTTTTTTTTGTTCTTTCTCCCCTTCACAAGTAGGAACCAAACATATTATATATAATTTTAATGAAACTGATCAAGAACAAAAATTACAAGAATATGGATAACAAATATTATCACAAATCCCTAAGCTGATCTTTTATTATTGTCTTTGGGATGAAAGCACCATCTTATGCAGAAGCGTAACACAATTATTTATGGATCACTGACCACATAGTAATGATCATTTCTAGGAATTAATAATGGAGCTAGGAAGAGTCTGTATGAGACTTATGTTGAAGCATCTCTTATGGACTATTAATGTATTGATTTGCCACCGGGGATTTGAGCATCTCAGGAACGTAGTTGTCTCTCTGTCATTAAGAGCCAGAACAGCCAGTAATGTTAGATAGAAAAGGAGCACTAAACAAGGCTTGAAATCACTTTAATTACAGCCAACGATAAAACAAGAAAATAGTGATAAATTTTTTTCATATATATATAAGAAAAGACGTAGGAAACTGTTAAGCACTCATAGCATGAAGAATATTCTTAAAAGAAAAACAAAAAGTATTTAACAAAATTTAAAAATCACTTACAATGCTTTTCGAAGAAGCACATGATGATTGTTGATTCCTCAAAAATATTTTTTAAATGAAAAAGTAAGAGTTTTTTGTCCTTAATTTTTGTTATGGAAAGCTATGTTTCATACTTCCATATAAAAAAAGAAAAGAAAAGAAAAACCATGAAGCATGGACCCAAGTTTATAAAATATAAATTTCAAGTAATTATATAAAAATAATTAACATTTTGCATGCTTTTAGAAATACTATATTTGGCCATTTATATACTACCTTGGAATAATATAGAGACAAGGGAAAAGTTTGCACCTGGAATAGTGGAGAACCACACGTTGCTTCTATCAATGGAAACCATGTATTCATTAAAAACAATAAATAAGTACTAGCAAAGCATAAAAAACAACACTCTTAAACAAATGTACATTATCCGAGTCTCCCAACTATATCAATTTAAGTATCTAGAGAGAGAATGGAAGAGTGAGAAACCTCTTGTGCATGTGATAAAATGAGTGGCAGACCATGCTCTGTTTTTATAACCTTTGCCAGAGCTGCCAAGTCCTAAAACGTGCAGCATGGCGCAAGGGATCTTGAATGAACATGAATCTTAACTGAATGGAAAAAGTCCAAGACTTTTCTAATTATACTACATTTTTATGAGAAAAACAAGAAATGAGAAAATCAAGGTCTGTTTGGGTACTGTTTTAAAAACTGTGGAATAATTTGCAGTAACTACTTGAAACAATTTTGAAAACTATTTTTAAGAAAACACAGATAACATCATTTTGATGTTCTTTGAAACTATTCTTATTATTTAAATTGGGCTTATTTGGTTACAGTTTCTTAAAACTGTTTTTTATTTTAAAAATAAGGAAAACATGGAAACTTGATTTTAGTTTCTTTTTGTTCTGAAGAGCATAAAACATGGAAAACGCTAAATTAAGAGAACAAGTTTTTAGAAAACATAAAAATGATATTCTCTTTGTTTTTAAAAATTGTTCTCAAGAACAGTTTTTTAAAAAAAGAATCAAATAGGAATCAAACGTTTTTTCTGTGTTCTTTATGGTTTTCAAAAAATCTAAAATCAAACATCGTATAGAGATATCAAATTAATTTGAAATACAAGAACAAAATTTTATAATTATCAGACGGTTGAACTGGAATTCTTAACACAAAAGTAAGACTAATTTGTTTGGATAGAATGCTTAACATTGATTTCAATAGAGTGAGTTTGCCTAAAAGAATTGGCCTCTTTGTTTTTTTTTTTTTTTTTTTTTGGAAAAGGCCTCTCCTTTTAAATCAACTCAATAGTGGTTATTTATGCCTATTTTAACATTAACAATGTTAAATTGATTACCATGTTTTTTCCTAAAAGCCTATTTCAACATAAGAAATTATTAAACGCTAGAGAAGTATATTTAATAAAACAGAGGGCGTAATCCATTGACATGTACACAAATGTCCATGATCTTTGGTCATATGTCCAACTTGGTCCTCAAACTTTTTTTTTGAGTCTAATGCTGCTTCATAATGTTTGTTTCGTAGCTCAAATTTGTCCTTACTGTCAATGGATTAAACAATTAAGCAAACGTTAGCAAATGAAGCCAACTATGGGTGACACATCAATGGCGTTAGACGTCCGTTTACCTATCTGTTTAATCCATTGATAGTATGGACATATTTAAGTTATGAAACAAATGTTAGGAGCAGCATTGGACCACAAAAAAGTTTGAGGGTCAAGTTGGACATATGACCAAACATCATGAACATTTGTTTAACTTATCCCATTAACATTCCTAAACATTTCTGATCTTGATAGGTGGGTAGATGGAAAAGAGAGAAATTTCTGTGAAGCAAGATTAGGATTCTGAGTCAAGAAAATAGGAAATGCTAAGTTCTTCATTTCTCTTCTATTCGTTTGACTTTGGCTTTCTAGTTGGGTTTATAAAGAGAGGAAGAGTTTGAAGAGATGGAGGGTCTTAAATTTGGATGGTTGGTGAGTTTGAAAGGAACAGAAAATTTTCACGGATTTGTATGGAAGAGTTCCCACATGATAGTTGACAAAGATTTTCAATGTTTGATTGAGTCATTAATGCAATTGAAATACCTTGTTTTTTCAAATAAAAAATTATAGGTTGTCTGACTTGAAAAATATAAGGAAAGTACAAAACCTCACGAACATCTTAATATTTTGTAAAATTTATAGTCAAGAAAACTAAGAAAAAGAGTTTCATTTAGCAAGACAATAAAAAAAAAATATTGAATTAACTAAATAGAAAGATGGAAAAGGAATTCAAGTATAAAAGTGTATAACATTTTGATAGTAAAGAAATTATATGGGTGGAATGAATTAGAAGAGTGTTCCCTACAAATCACCAAGAAAAGGAAAAAAATAAGAAAAATAAAAAGATTAATTTAAATATTACAAATATAAGTGTGTGGGCTTGAACAGTTTCTAATGTTGAGGCGTGTGATAGGATTCAGACTTAGGAGCATGATAGTCAGGAACTCGCTTGTGGGATAAAGTGTGTGTAGAGAAAATATAAAATATATGCGGGGAAAAAGTAACAACGAGATAATATTTTACGTGGTTAAATGTTGTCTATGTCCATAGAACATACCTAGATACAAAGATTTTCACTGATTTGATTCAAGGTTACAATTAGTCTTATGTGATAGTAGACTCCCTCTCTACCCACGACCCTTATTTAACTTAATCACTCATAGTAGAATTCAAAATGAACTCCCTTCATTCCCCTCTCTACAGCATAGCACATCCATACCCACATTATATATAAGATGAAGAAACTTAAAACATCATCTTTCACCCAAAGTGAAAGGCTTTTAACATGTGATATCTCACCGAGTTTCTGAACTCCACTCTCCTTCAACACATCGGACTTTGGTTGTTCTTCCTCATTCTATACTTGTGAAGTCCATGATGAGCAACTTCCAAAGTCTTGAATTTATAACCTTTGTAATTAGGTTTTGGAAGTCTTAATAAAGTTGGATCATTATCCTAATATGACTCTTTTATTACCTTTTATTTTACGAACTTTCCTTTAAGTTATCAGCGGATAACGAAACAGTACCTAAGTATCCTCTTTAGATAGAAACCTTATTTGTTTCTAATTTTTAGTTTGATGTATGTTGATGATCAGATCCTCTTGATTTGATCTTTATCCACTTCCTAAAAACAATCCTAGGCCTTTCTCCCTAAGTACCTTAGCCTCCAAGGTTCCAAAACCCTAACCCTAGTCCGGACTCTACGAGACTGGCATGTCCCGATGTTGTAAGTTGCGATCTGGCGTGTGGGCTCTGCTCGTGGTTTCTTCCAATGACTTCACATTTAAACCATTAAATGTTCATCGAAATTGATCTCTAAAGTAGTCATCTTCTTTTAGAACCCTCGAGATGAAGAGTGAGACAAAAAGATGCACTAAAGAAGATAGGCAAGAGGCACTTAACACTTGGAATGAAGATTTTTGTTTCAATTGATGAATGACCACTTTTTACATCTTGGACATATACAATGTGAAGAAATTAAAAAAAATTAATTTCCCCCTTTGTATCATTCTATCTCCTCCCTTTTTTTTTTTTTTTTTTTTTTTTTGTTGAAGAGGAGGCTAGAATTGGGGCCAGAGATGGCGGGGTCGGTGGCTCGGTGGCTCGATGTCTACTTTTTGGTCTCACTACGTTAGGATGACGGCTAATTATCGAGGCATCCACATGGTCTCAGTGAAGGTGATTCAAAGACTAGTTGACCAATGTTGGTCCCATAAGTTGACATGTCCTAATCTATCATGCTAAGCATCACAAGAATCAACTAAGCAGAAGAAGATGCTTTGTTATTCATGATTTTTGAAACATTCAACGTAAAGGGACAGTCTGAAACAACCCTTCCCCGACAAAGCATCTTCTTTGTCAACACTATCTTTGTGAATCAAACATGACCTTAACTATGCTTCCCCAAGAGAATCTGGGACTAAATTCCAACGAATATCTAGCACATGGAGAACATCACTAAGGGGGAGCACTTTTCTAGAGGTTAGCTTAAGGAGAACTTTCCCTTTGCTAATCACCAAGGATGATTTAAAATCGCCTATGAACACTTGTTCCTCCCCTTCCTTCTCCATGGTATAGGAAGTTAAAGCACTTATGTTGCCACAAATGTGCCTAATAGCCCTAGAATCTACTATCCTAGTCCTTCTTGGTGATCAAGCTCACCTTAGGGAGGCACTTTCTTGCAATGCCTACGATTTGTTCCTATTTTCCCATCTAGACAAATGTTTATAATCACAAATTTTCTGGGGGAGTTTCACAACATGTGGAAGAATATCCCTTTCTTACCACCTCTTAAAGAATGTCCCATAAAGGGTCAATCTTGGAAGTGTCAGGATGGGTGTGAACTAGGGAGGGTGCGACCTATGAATTGAATATACTTTAAGATTGTTGGTTGTACTAGGTCTTTTAGGTAAACAAAAACCAGGACAGTAGTAAGAGTTGTGTTAAGTACACTGGAAGAGAGTCTGAGCAAGTGGAGGGTCACAATGAGTGCAGTATCTCCTTGCCTTAAGCTCTTATCGCCTTGTTGACAGACCTTTCCTAGGCACTAATAAGTTGCCACCTACTACTTTGAGCTATGATACCACTATTAGAAGGTCTTTAAGAAAGAGATTAGGGAATTTGACTTAGCCCAAAACAAACAAACAAGGAACCATTAGGTAAGATGGACTACTATTAGAATGGTTGAGGCTTGCAATTGCATTGTCCTTAAAGTAGATTCGCCCTCCTCCGATTTGTAACCTTGGTGCAGTAGGGAACCACTGCTCTACCTCCAGGATTCAATAGTCAAATCTCACCTTGGGTGCACTCCCTTAGTAAGATGTAGTACAACTCGGATATTAAAATATTCCTCCAAAATATGTGCTTAGTATGGAAGCACTTGTGTAAGAGAGAAGAGAGCGAGAGTAGTTGAAGCACTTGAGAAAGAAAAGAGAACTTTGAGAGCTTGAAAGCTAAGAGAGAAGAGATAGATTCTCAAAGTGAGGCGTGAGAAAAATGAGAATGGGGAACCTATTTATAGGTGGCCTCCAACGGATCACTCCAAAAAAAGTGAAAGAAAATGTAAAATAAAATTATTAAAATAATTAACCAATTGAAATAGTCAAAACATTTCCCAGGTAGATAATGGTTTAATAAAGAGCTATTTAAAAGGATAAATAGGTGCCCCCAAAGGATCTCTCCAAAAAAAGTGAGAGAAAATGTAAAATAAAATTATTAAAATAATCAACTAATTGAAATAGTCAAAACATTTCCAACGTAGAGAATGACTTAGTAAAGAGCTAGTTAGGGTGTGTTTGGGAGAGCTTATTTACAGCTTATTTGAGCTTATCTTATTACATAAGTACTTTTGATAAAAATTATAGGTTTTTGGATGAGCTTATAAAATAACTTATAACCCCCTTATAAACCCATTTTAGCTTATTTCAATAAGCTTCATGCAGAAGCTTATAAAAAAGGCTTATACAAAGCCTTAAAATCGATCATCTTAATTGTGAAAACCCGAGGTAAATTTGAAATTTTTCGCAAAATGATCAATTACTGTTAACATACAGGTTGCAAACCTGGAAATCTCTCTAGATCTTGGATGATGAAACATACCTCACCGTTGAATTCATCTCGAGAAATCTAGTTATCCAAAAGATTTTCGTCAAATTCCGAGACGGTCAGAATTTCACATTTTTTGAGACAACCGAGGTCGGACGACACATGGTATGATGACACGGGCCATACTAAAGTGACACTTGGCATCATGAGAGCCAAGTGTCCCACTAGGAGAAGGGGTGAAGAGGTAGAGGACACATGGCTTAGTAAAGCCATGTGTGCCATCTTATGGGACATGGCACATGGCATAGTAAAAGCCATGTGTCATGTGCATGTCAAGTGCATGCCTTTGCATCAAATTGAGAGGAGTTAGGAATTGAGTGGGAAATCAGTTTGGTGGAAGAAGAAACGAGAAGAAAGAAACGAAAAGGAAAAGGAAGAATGAGAGAAAGAAAGAAAGAAAGACAAAGGAAAGAAAGAAAGGAAAGGGAGAGAAGGAGAAAGGGAGGAGGACCAGCTTCTCTCCCTCCATTTTTTTTGGCGTTCGGCAAACCAAGGAGTAGGCATTGTTCATGCTCTAAGAGGTAGTGGTTTTCTCCTTCTTGGATTATTCTTGCTTAAGAGCCATCCAATGGCATTAGATTCAGCCCAATAGTGGGCTGGTTCAAGGACAATTCTAAATCAATTTGTTGATGAATCAAGACCGGTTTCAGCTAGTGCATTTGGGAATTCTAGAACTACGTTTCGGGGTTGGATGTATGTCGGATGTTGGGGCTGCTCGTGGCTGGACAGAAAGGGCCCAGGTTGTGATGGCCGAAACTAGAACTGGTTCACGACAGGTTGGGCTGAGTAGTGCCTTGGTTTTTGTGGTCTAAATTTAAAGATTCTAGTTTGTGTGTGCGTGATTATATGCTGTTTTTTTTTTTTTTTTTTTTTTTTTTTGTGCGCTTGTGTGACATAGTTTGTCACCATGTGAAGGCTGGATTGAGGCCTTGTGTGAGCTGTTTATGAGCATCAATTATGCCACAACCTGCTTAGGGAAAATCCATATGGCCACAGTTTGAAATCCGGTGGTGTATTCAATGTGTCTGGTTGCATGAACATGTTTTATGCATATTATAAATTGTCGTGATACATGTTAGATATATTTGGAATGATATGGATGTGGATTGCATGCAGTAGAGATAATTATCTATGATACTTGGCAAGAAGTATGTTATAAGTTGTTCCAAGTAGCACTCAATTAAACAAGGACTGATCTGGAAAATTTCCCACACCAATGCAAAATCGGCAGTGTAAACTTTAGACAGCCATAACTTTCTCGTACGAACTCCGATTCATGCGTTCTTAGACTCTTTAGAAAGCTCTTTGAGTTTAGAATCTAACCATATGATAGTGAATGGAATTTGGTACTCACATATTTAGGTGTTTCATACTCTTTTCAAAGATATGTATTGGATAGTTTCCGATTGTTTTGTGGCTGGTTCATGGCATGTGTGTGTGGCCCATTTGTGGACAAATTCTAGACAGTTCTGAGGCCAAGTTGTGGCCAAGTTTGTGGCCTGATTTTTTACAGCCTGTGTATGGACTGTTGGTTATGCTGACATGCTAGACTATGTGCTTCATAATGTTTATATTTGCGTGTTTAGATATATTGACACGAATGGATGTAAATTTTATGCGATTGATATAATTATCCATGATACTGAGTATAAAATATGGTATGTAAATGTCTCATATAGCGTTCATTATGCATGTGACATGATATAACTTGCAATGGCATAATTGCATTGCATATGCACAGGGACATCGCATTAAATGGGTGTGGGTGCATGGTTGGTAAATCGACACTGCGTTTGGTATTTGATTGGGTGGGCTCGGTTAAATGGGACAACGTCCAACAGAGTCTCATGGTTGATTGAAATGGTAAAGAAAATGTGTTGGGTATCAGCAAGTTGGGATAGTTCCCCCCCTCGAGTGAAAGACCCGCCAATTATGGTCAGAAATAGTCCCTAGCGGTAAAAGGCCGTAAAAGTGTCTAGGTTTGCTGAGCTTACAGTGCAACACCAAAAATCCGCTACCCACACAAAGGCGCATGATTTTAAATATAAAATGATCATTGGGATATATCATCTAAAAAGATTTTGGTTTATAAACAAATGAAATTTGTTTTAAAAATGATCATTGGATGTCATCCAGAGTGTTGTGTAAGGGAGTCGATGAACACTCAGGCACATGGTACATGGTGAGTCGCATCTCATTTCATGGCATGACATGTAGGATTCCATATAGAATTGGCATGTTCTTGTTGGAATATGATTGTGAAATGTTGGTGTTATTGTATGCAATTAAGTGAGGAGTAGCCATTATAGGAGGTATTCTCTACTAGGTGTGGCTCACCCTTCATGGGACAACCCTTTCAGGTACAAGGTCGACACTGGTGGACGGGGCTCAAACGAGGTCGTGATTGTGAAGAAGGTCGACATGTGGCCTTGATAAACTTTTGTAAAAAAAAAAGTGCTTGGGACAAACTAATTCTAGCAAGTATTTTGTATAAAAGAATTGTAATTCAATTCTTTTGGGCTATTACCAATATAGTCGGGTATGTAATTATGGTAAAAGGGTCATGATCATACTCTGACGGACTGTATTTAAGTGCATTATTCTCATATTTTTAATTTAAATATGAATGAAAGGGTCTCGGTGAAGGGACGTATAGAGGTGGTCGAGTAACTCGGCGTCCATGAGTAATTGGTACCGGTCTAGGACTAAGACTTAGGTGCGAAATTACCTAAGGTAGAAATTCCGCAGGTTAATGGCTAGTCAACCAGACCCTCGGATTTTGGGGCGTCACAGCTTGGTATCAGAGCTAAGGTATGCGAATACCTAGGCTTGAGGGGATGGGTTTAGACCATGCATTCATTGTCTTGATTTACATGAATTATTATGCAATAATTTATTTTACAAGTTTGACCTTGATAATGCTTTACAAATTATGGGAAATATATGCATGATAGGACAAGTATAAAAAGAGAAGAACACTAAGGTTAGAGAACATGACCTTAGGGGTTCGGAAAATAAATGAGCATGATAGTTCAGGAACTGATAATTACTAGTGTTTGGCATTATGACACACTAAGAAAAAAAAATCTCAATTTGCTATTTAACATGTGTAGATGGCAAGTCGAGGACGGGGACGTAGAGGTCGTCCACGAGGCAATAGCCAACCACCACCTGTTTTTTACCAACAAGTCTTTATAAAGGCTATAGGCGTTGTAGTTGCCACCATTGCACATGCTAGTGCAGCTGGGGGTCAAGGAGGGTCGAGTAACCTCCAAAGGTTTAAAGCACATCATCCCCCAACATTCATGGGAGAAGGGGATCTAATGGTGGCTGACCATTGGTTCTGACAGGTCGAGAAGGTATTGGAGACTATGGAGATCACCTTCAATGCGGTAAAGATAAGACTAGCTACGTTCCAACTAGAAGGTGAATCCCAAGTATGTGGTGGGATTAGATTGAGTCTCAAAGAATCCTAGAGAGGTAATGACATGGGAGGATTACGTGTGCTCTTCGTGGGTAAAGTTTTCCCGACATCGATAGACATGCAAGGCACAAAGGGAATTCTAAAAGTTAAGACAGGGAGCCATGACAGTACTCGAATATGTGGCTAAGTTCATCGAATTAGCACATTTCGGGGATGATTATGTGGCCACAGATATGGCCAAGGTGAGAGTTTGAGGATGGTTTGAAATTGCCCATTGGAGGCAAAATTGTAGGACTTCTCCTACAAGATATGGACTCTATGGTCAAAACAACTATGGCCATTGAGATGGAGGTAAATGACGCAAAGAGCATCCAAGATGCGAGTGCTAGTGATAAGAGGAAAGAGAACTAACTTGTTCTAGCTCGGGAAAGAAGCAGAGGACTTCTACTCTATGAGGGTTTCAAAGACCGGGGGTCCTTGGCTCCCAGTTGCAGGCGGGATCGGTCGTCCCCAGTTGGAGGCAGAGCCTGGCAGTGGCCCGAGTGTGGTTTCCAATGCCACCGGCACGGACGCGAGACGGTGCCTGGGAGGGGATCCCCCGAGAGTTATGGGACACCATAGTCCCTGAGTGTCGTAGTGGGGCATGCACGGTAGTTTGTTCTTCTGCTGCAGCGTGGACGAAAGGTACAGTATCGGTCTGGGGTGTACAAGCACCTAATACTTCACAGGACAAGCGTGGCGGGCGTGGGTGAAGTCGGGCCAGAGTCTGAGGCCCTTGACTTCGGGGGACCACAGGGAGTGCTCTAAGCTATTACACCACGAGACTAAGGCGGCAAATCGATCGGTGTCGGGGGTATGTTTAAGCTATCTCGCCTATGGGCAAGATGTTTGATTACGGTGCATCACGAACATTCATCCACTGCGTCATGTGAAAGAATTGGGCTTAGAGGTTAAGACCTTAGTAAATTCGTTGCATGTAAGCTCTCCCCTAGGAACTAGAGTGAGTGCATGTTGATCTGATTTGTCAGGATTGTGAGTTAGAGATCTTCGAGATTCTACTCACTGTGGACCTAAGGGTCATGGACATGTCGGAGTTTGATGTCATCCTCAGGATGGACTAGTTGTGGCTTTGTCAGTCATCATTGATTGTGATGTAGGGTGTTCTTGCTTTACACACAGGACGGTGTTTATGTTATGTTTCAGGGGGATAAGCACGATGCATTACCCCAGGCCTTGTACGACTCTAGGTGGCACGGGCAGTTGATGGGTTGGCTGGCAAGCCTTACCCTAGAGGACAAGGTAAGACAAGAGTCGAGTCTACCTTGGGTAGTTTGTCAATATGAGGATGTTTTTCCAGATTAATTACCGGGTTTACCTCCGTAGAGGGATGTAGACTTCACGATTGAGTTACACCCTGGTACATCGCCCATTTCTATGACTCCGCATAGGATGGCGCCGATTGAGTTATAGGAACTCAAGGTCCAGATATAGGAATTATTGGACAAGGGTTTCATTAGACCAAGCACTTTACCTTAGGGCGCTCTAGTTCTGTTTGCTAAGAAAAATGACAAGACCCTTCGACTGTGCATTGACTACTGACAGTTGAACAAGGTTACGATCAAGAATATGTATCCTTTGTCGAGGATTGATGATTTATTTGATCAACTGAGAGGGCACGGGTCTACTCCAAGATAGATCTCCATACTAGTTATCATCAGTTGAGAGTTAGAGGCGTGTCTAGTTTCATCGTTCGGGGCGTGGTCAGATTTGGATTCATGTGTGCCTTAGGATTGACAAATGCATGCGAATTTATAAGGATCTCATGCGAAGGTGTTAGGCTATCTAGATCACTTTATGATGATGTTTCGTGGCGACATATTGATCTACTCTAAGTTGGAGGAGAAGCATGAGGTTCACTTGAGGATTGTTATCGGACTGGAACATCAATTGTACCACGTTCGGTAGAGTGTGAATTTTGAGAAACTAACGGGTGAGATTCTTAGGACATGTAGTGTCAGCTTCAAGTGTATCAATGGACCAGGAGAAGGTCGAAGTAATTATGAGTTGGGAGATATCGAAGTCGGTCTTCGATGCACAGTTTCTTGGGATTGGTAGGGTATTATAGGAGGTTCATTGAGGGGCTTCTCAGATTAGTTGCGCTGTGTGAGTTGACTTGAAAGTCGAGTTTGGTGGAATTACTTATGTGAGCGGGCATTCGAGGTGAAAGGGGCTTGGATTAGAGCCTATTCGGTAGTCGATGGGACATATGTACACGATATCTTGCGATGTGTTTAAGGATGGACTGGGGTGTGTTTTGATGTAATCCGGGAAGGTTGTAGCTTATGGTTCTCAGTAGTTGAAGAACCACGAGCATAATTACACTACACATGACATGGAGTTGGCGGCCATAGTCTTTTCCTTGAAGATTTGGCACCACTATCTATATGGTGAACATTTTGAGGTATTCTCAGACCACAAAAGTCTGAAATATATCTTTACACGGCGGGGACCTCAGCAGCGAGGCATGAGTGGATGGAGTATTTGGAGGTTATGACTTCACTTTGCATTACCATCCGTTAAAGCAAATGTGGTGGGCGACATGCTCGATCGAAGTCACGGGAGTGCGCTGAGTATGGCTTTCCGGGAATGGTAGATGCTTGAGGTTGTGGGACGGTTGAATTTGCACGATGCAGTGATCAAGCTTAGAGATTGTTTTTAAGGAGTTTAGTGGCTACATAGCCCTCTTGGAGTAGAGAGATTGAGTCGGGGATAGGATACAAGAATATTGTGCATCCGGGATCGCGTACAATCGGGTTTGGGTGGCCGAGAATTTGGGCCCGTACTGGTGATGTCTTGTGCGTGGACGGGTTGTAGTTCCTCAGTTAGCATATTTTAGAGAGGAAATCCTCAAGGAGTTCCATTGCTCTTGATTTGCTGTGCATCCAGGTGGCATGAAGATGTAACTAGATCTTCATTGACAATATTACTAGAGTGGGATGAAGAAACAGGTTGGGGATTTCGTTCGACGATGCCTCACATGTTAGTAGATAAAGGTTAAGCACCAGAGGCCAGTAGGGCTACTCCCGGCCGATGGAGGTAGTAGGTGGAAGTGGAACGCTGTCATGATGGATTTTGTGACTCACTTGCCACATATCATGGAAGCATGAAGCGGTGTGGGTAATAGTGGACTGGGCTCACAGTCGGCACATTTTCTGGCGTTGAGGATGACCTTCACACTGGAGGAATTCTACAAGTTGTACATATGAGAGATCGTCCGGTTGCATGGAGTGTCAGTCTCTATCATATCGGATCGGGATCCAGGGTTCTGACGCGTGTTGGGAGAGTTTCCGAGGAGAGCCATAGGGCGCGGAGTTGATGATAAGCATTGCTTTTCATCACCAGGACAGGTGATCCGGAGAAGACCATCCAGATTTTAGAGGACATGCTACGGACATGCGTCCTGGATCTTAAGGGCAGTTGGGAAGAGCATTTGCCCTTGGTAGAGTTCGCCTACAATAACAATTACAAGGCGAGAGAATACAAATGGCACAATATGAGTCTTTATATGGGAGGTCATGTCAATCTCTGATCTGTTGGACAAAGGTGGGAGAGAAATTCTCCACTAGTCCAGAATTGATTAGAGACACCTCTAAGAAGGTGGACTTGATACGGAAGCGACTTCTCACGGCTCAGAGCTGGCAGAAGAGCTAAGCCGATAGGCGGCGACGACCTCTAGAGTTTAAGGCGGGTGATCATCTTTTCTTGAAGGTGATGCTTAAGAGATGAGTGGTCAGGTTCGGCAAATGGGGAAAACTATCACCGAGGTTTATCAAGCCTTTCGAGATACTCGAGAGGGTGGGCACAGTTGCGTATCGGTTGGCATTACCTCTAATTTTATCGAGTTTCCATGAGGTATTCCATGTCTCCATGCTCTGGAAGTACACTCCAGATCCGACTCATGTTATGGATTGGGACGAGCTTATTGTTGACATAGATAGGACCTTTGAGGAGGGACCTGTGCATATTTTGGATAGCCGAGATTAGGTTTGCGACCTTGAGGAGGCGTGAAATTTAGTGAAGTGTTGTGAAGCGGCGCGCGAGAGGGTGGAGGAGGCAACATAAGAACATGAGGACACGATGCGTGCCAATTATTTCCTATTTAAGGATGACGGTACATTGTTTAATCATTTGGTAGTAATGATTGATGCATGTGCACGTGATTGTGTGTATATGTGTGTGAATTTCGAGGACGAAATTCTTTTAAGAGGAAAGAATGTGAAAACCCGGTGTAAATTTGAAATTTTTCGCAAAATGATAAATTACCGTTACGATACAGGTTGCAAACCTAGAAATCTCTCTAGATCTCAGATGATGAAATGGACCTCACCGTTGAATTCGTCTCACGAAATATAGTTATCTAGACGATTTTCGTCGAATTCCAAGACTGTAGGAATTTCACGTTTTTCGAGACAACGGGGGTCAAACGACATATGGCGTGATGACACAGGCCATACTAGAGTGACACTTGGCATCATGAGAGCCGGCTTGGCTAGAAGAAGGGGTGAAGAGGTAGAGGACACATGGCTTAGTAAAGCCATGTGTGCCTTGCATGAACATGGCACATGGCATAGTAAAAGCCATGTGTCAAGTACGTGTCAAGTGCACTTTTGCCTCCCAGAGGTAGGTGTATTATCACCGAATTAGGTTACTAACTTCGTGTGCTTTTTCTTGTTTTTGTATTTATTTATTTCCTGTCTTGAAATTAGTTTATTATTGTTTGGTAAAATCTCTAAGTATGATACACCAAACCTAACATTAAGGAAAGAAAAAAAAATTGTTAAGGAAAATGATTTTCTCATATTTGATTGTCAAATAAAAAAACAATTTAAAAATCATGTATAAATATATTTGCTTAGAAACTTACATATTCTTAAACTATTTAATTTTTATATTGATGACTTAAAATGAATAAAATTATTTTTAATGTAGTAAGTAAATTAAAATAATATGTGGAATTTAACTCTAGTTTTAATTTCCTTCGTTTTTTTTCTTTCTACTTTCCCTCCCTATTTTACCCTTGTATTTTCTGAAAACCAAACATATCCTTAGTGATTGTTTGGTTGAGCTAATAGCTAGTAGGTGTTAGATAGTAGTTGGTTAGGTGTGTAAGACCCAGGAAAATCCAAATTTTCTGAGAAAGGGTAAAATTGTAATTTCAGTCAAAAATCTGGAATTTTTCTAGATCTCGAATGACGAAACGGACTTCACCGTTGACATCATCTCGTGAAATCTAGCTATCACGTTGAATTTCATAGAATTTCGAGATAGTCGGAATTTCACGTTTTTCGAAGTAACGAAGGTAGTACGGGACACTTGGCACATGAAGAGTGGCTAATAGCTTGCCACGTGTCAAGTGTAGGATGAGCCAAACAAGAGCTCAAGTGGGGCCATGTGAGACATGTGTCACCATAGGATTGGATGGGAATCCAAAGTGGATGGATAAATGGATAAGGAAATCCAAGGGAACCAATAAGGTGTGGACATGTGGAATGAGAGGACATCCCACTTGGCCCATCTTGGACCAACCGGTGGGATGGGAGTGGGAAAGAAAAAAAAAGAAAGGGAGAGCTTAGAGAGAGAAGCTCTACCTTCTCTCTAGATTTCCCGGATGGGACCAAGGGTTTTAGGTGGAGCAAGAGGGAAAGTTCATCCTCGCGGAAAGAGCTTCCTGTCGAGGGGCCGGAATCGGGCGGTTTGATAGGCACTCAGAGTGGGGTTTTTCTCCTACTTGTTTAGACCTTGGCTAAAAGAGCCATCCAGGAATGGTTGTGATGTCTGGGGTAGAAATAGCCATATGTTTTAGCGGGACTGAAAAGAAAATCTCGGGATCGTTGGATACCGATCGATCTGAATGCTTTGGTCCGCAGTTTGAGAGCCCTTGTGTTTGTTTTGGGAAGTTCTGAGACAAATTGTCGGACCATTGATTTTCAAATTGCGCATGCTCAAAGTATTGCCAAAGATAATAGCAGCTGGCTGTGTAATATGCCGTTATGCGCTTTCTTATATACAACATGAATTGGCATGAAATGGCATATTGCATTTCATATGGTTAGGACATCATAATGCGAATGTGCACATATGGTTTCGAGGGTTAACCAATAATATTAATGCAGCATGTTCCAATTGGAAAATAGAATGGAGGGTTGTCCACATGCAATAATATTATTCGAGTATGTCCACTAATATATATCTGAGGGTTGTCCACAACAAACAAATACCTTGTTTTGAAAAACAATTTTTCATATAAGGCAATCATATGAGAGTCTGTGAGGACTCGAGACATGGGATCGAAGTTAAGGTAGACATTCAGGGAGCAGTGCATGATTTACTTGAATGTTTGTGTATTAGTCATTACATGAGCACTTAGGGGGGTAACCCATAGAAAAAATTCAATCATCGGGGCATTGCTCACCCATTGGGAAAACACTGTATAGGAGGTGACATAATTAAGCTTCATCCTGAAATCTTCAGTGGTGAAGGGGTGCCAGACAGTCTTGTTTTTATTAAGTAAACTCTGTGTGAAAACCTGTTTTTTTGTAATTGTAATTAGAACAACAAAGAGTTGTAATTAAACTCGTTTTGAATAGAATTTCATATTCAGGCAAGTTTTCGATTATGGGAGTCTTTTTACGAAAGACTAATTTATGTTCTATTTAAGCGCGCCTAGGCCGTTAAAGTAATATAGCATAAAACGGTTTCATGCGGTGACGCGTAACGCCATCGCCACGCGTGGTTCCATTGAACACGTGTTCGTTTCAACGTGGTCGGTGTCATCGCGGATCGCTTCGTTTGATGCAGGTGCTGGGGCGTTAAGGCGTTTTCGTGTCGCGACACGATTTTGGTGTCTCGATGGAAGGGGGCTAATGGATGGGTTGTGTCGTGATTACGACCGGCGTCGCAACGCGCTTTAACGGGATCGAAGCCCGCCACAGGATGAAGCCGCTGGCGATGGTTTAGTTTACGGTGTCGCTGAGTTGCAGCGTGGGGTCTCAGAGTCAGCGGCACGCCTTAAACACGACGATGAGCTTGAAGGCGCACGGCATCAGCATCGTCCGGCAAAATACGAAAGAACAGCATCGGTCACAGCGGTTACGAGCGTCAAAGAGTACGCCGGCGCCGCGCCATAGCCGCAACGCCGCCGGCATGCTGGCGCGACAAAGTGCCACACACGCATAGTGCTGCGGACGTCATCGCATCGCCGGTCATTTTCGCCCATAGCGGCACGCGACGCCGGATCGTTTCTCGCCGCGAAGATGCGATCACGCGACTTAAAATGCACGATCACAAAGACAACACACAAGAATACAAGACCAGGGCATACTATGACCTGAGAACCCAAAATTAAGACAGCACTCCGTTTGGGCAATCAGACATGACAACTGCCTATGGGCGCGCTATTAAAAAAAGTACAAAATATCCCTGAATTGAGGCATCACAAGGTGTTGATAGTAGCCGAGCAGTCAGTAGCCAGAAGATGGCATTATAGGCTGATAGCAGATGAGAAATGATCAAGCAATGAAACATAATTTCTTTTAAAGTGAATTTATTTAAAAGTGTTAATTTGCCTATGTTAGACATATAAAGGACAGGAAACAATGTACATATACATAGAAAAGAGATCTAAAAATAAAAATAATATAGAAATTAAAAAAATTTATAACCATAAAAGTGCAAAAATTATTCTAAAACAGTTGTTCTTAATAATTCACTAATTCAAATACCTTTCATATAATAGTATATTAGATAAAAAATATAATTTAATATTTTAATATAATCATAATAAGCTACAATGTAGCTTTTCCATCATGACTTTTTTAACTCTAATTAGCTATCGTTGATTGATTATGAGTCTCTACTCATACATAAGGCATTATTAATATAAATCAAGTAACAGCTCTCTAATCACTAAACCAAGAGCCCCTTTAATGTCAAAACAATGATGTTTTAGTGCATAAGTTCTCTATAAGTCTCTGCTTATTTAGGTCATCCCATCTCTCACCTCGCACTCTTCCCTCTAGACCCTCTCTTCAGTGATCCTCTTCTATCTCCTAACTCGTTAAGAATGACTCATCATGCCTTCACTCCATTTGAAATTACAACCCTCCTAAAGAATTGGGAAATAAAATTCGTCCAATAAACATTTTAAATACCAACCACCGGAGGGACAAGACAATTACAATAATTCACAACCATGCACCAAATCCTCAGAGGTAATTCTAGATGAAAACCCTTTGATCATCTCAATTGCTGAAATATTACTTATAATAAATTACTTATCATATATAACGTTAAGAATTACACATGCCTCCCAAAATTTAACTAGTTATAAATGCTCCCTTAAAATTTTAATTCAATTAGAATGCACTTGTAAATTTTAATCCAATTAGAATTGCCTCACTCTAAAACCCTGCTGAAAAAAAAATCTTTCCCCTTAAAGCTTTAATCAAAGGTCATCTTCCATATTGGAAACCTAGATAGAATCATAATATATATAGTAGTTTTGTCACTTCCAATAAAACAATTTAACCTTCATGGCTTGTTAAACTTCTATTATTTTTAAGTGTTTTGAGAATATAATGGTGCTTTTGTAAGAGCTTATTTATAACTGTTTAAGTTACCTTTCCTCACATAAATATTTTTGAGATAAAACAAAGTGCTGTGGTGTTCACTCTTACAAAACAATTAAATTCTCTAGAAGCCTTATTTATTATTTCAATAAGCTTCATTTGGAGTAGCTTATAAAAATCTTATATGGTAAGTCTAAAAATCGATCATCTTAATGGCAAAATTCCGAAAAACTATGTAAAAAATAATTAAAATTTTTGAAAAATAGTTTTAAAAAGAAAAATCTATTAATATGAGAATAATGATATTGATGATTTTGATTTAGAATGTGTAATGCGTATCCATGAGTGTTTATTTTGTTTTGAATTTAGAATTTTAGTTGTTAAGACAGCCACTAATGATGTTTGTTATTTTGTTTTGGAAATGTTTGTGATGATGGGAAGCAAAAAACTATAGACAATATTTAGAAAGATATATAATTTTTATTTATATTGGGTAGGGTGTGTATCACTTATAAAAGACGCTTCTTCTTTGTACCTTCATTTCACAGTTTCTTTGTGTAATCTGCAAGTCTTTTTTTCAAATAATCATATTTTTCTATAACAGATCAAACTCCACTTATAGAAAAGAATCCAGATTTTTAATTTAAAGAAAAACCTAGAATATTTTAGTTTTTATAATCTCTTTGATGCATATGAAACAAAAGTAAAGATGAGAGAATAGTTCATTAGCTATTTTTTATATTAGAGATTATATTTGAATAATAAATGTTTTCAGTATATAGTGAATATTTAGCTTATTTTTAAGCTCTTGATCATGGTTTCAAGGATATATAATATTAATTTTTAGTTCTTTAGTTTTTTTAGTTTTAATTTTGTAAATACGCCTTATTTTATCTAAACACTCAATTTTATAAGTGCTTATGATGGTTTAGCTATTATAAGTGTTTGCGTAATAATATATCCAAACACCTTAATAAAATACATAAGCGCTTTTTAAAATATGCATCCAAACATAAATAATTTATTGAATAAAGTACTTATTACATAAGCTCTTATAAAATAAGTGCTTAATTAAGTTGTTTACCCTAAAAGCTACATGAAAAAGTTATAAGATACGGGAAAAATAGGAGAAAGAAGAAAAGAGGAAATATTGAATATTTTATAAGTTTTATTATTTATCTTTTTTAAATTTTAAATGAAATATTGTTATAAATAAATGATAAATTTATGTGTTGTTCATTATTTTTAAACTTATTATTGATAATAGTAGTTTATATTCAACATTAACTTTATTATTGAAAAACAAGTTTTGATTTGATATTAAAGTTTCATAGTTGATAAGTTGTTAACTTATATTTTTAGAATACTATAACGTTGTAATGCAAAGTGAATAGATATAAGAAAACATTATTATATTTCTTTAGTTTGTTATAATATTTTTAAAATATGTTATTCTTCAAAGGAGTCACCTGTAGGCTTATCGTAGGTCCACCATTGAGCTCAAGGTTTGTTTGATGGAGGAGAAATAAATTAGCGTTTGGATGGAGAGAAATAAATTAGTGTAAGAACATGTTAGGTATTTCAATCTATAATGGAGTTGCATTTTGACGAGGTGTCTCAAAGACCACCCAATGAAAGACATTGCCACCACTTTAAATCTATATGTATATGCATTCTTCTTTGTCATTTATTTCCTTTGATTTAATATATTTGCTGCAAATCACAAATAATAAATATATTAATTAATTTATAATTTTGTTTGCCGTTGAAAGAGATAAAAAGGTTCTTTTATACCTTTTACACTTTAATCTCAATGCAGCTGTCAACTCAGTGAAAATGGATTAAACATATTTTTTTCCAGCTTTTTATTTTGGTCCACAGACATTTTGGGTAGACATAAAATTCCTCAGAAATACCATTAGCAATTGCAACCTTCCAAAAGAAGTTGAAAATAAAATTTTACAAATAAAAATGTTGAATATCAACAACCACAATAATCTTGAGAAGAAAATTATAATAATTTAAAACCATGTACTAAACTTGTAATTAGCAGCAGGTTGGCTCATGGTAAGAAGGGATAAACACTGTGTACAAAATTAATAGATGTGGTAGAAAAACTTATAATATTATTCAAACCAATAGTAAACTTTGATTATATCAAATTGTTGAGATAGTTGGTTTTATAGACTAATCATTTTATAGTACAGAAACTTCCAAAACTATATTTGTTCTTGATCCAAGCTTGAGTCAAGCTTGGATCATATATGAAGTTATAAAGGCTGTTAAAATATCAAATCCCAAATTCCAAATTTTATACTCAATTGTCCTATATTATGATTCGAAATTCCTCCGATTTTATTTTGAGGAAAATCCAAATGATAAAGACAATTTTTTTGACAACTAAATGATAAGATATTTTTCGAATGTTAAAAGATATCGAAAGCTTGAAATAGTATAAAGAAATCCTCTTTCCAATAAAAGAGCAAATCCCTCATGATTAAATCATCGTCGAATATGGTAAATGGGCAAAATTCCCTCCAATGATAAGATTCTCAAAAGCAAGTTTTAAATACAAAGGATTACTTGACGACATTGTGCCCAAAAAGGAATAAAATAAAAGGAAAAAATTAAAAAGAAAGATGATGACAAGTGCATAACTGTTCTCACCCTCAACCTATATATGTGTATAGCCTAACTGACACAGACACGGACAAAAAAGGAAAAAAGACAGCAATATAATAGTGATTAGAAGATGGGAAAAAGCCTCTACATGTGTTTCATGAGTCTTCTTAGATGCCATTATTTATTGTTCTTTCTATATCTAAATGTCATTTGATTTAATCTGTTCCTCTGTAGTTATACCATATACTTGTGTTTGTCAATATATATATAAGGATGAGCTTTAATTAATAGCGTTTAAGAATTATATGGTAGGTTTAAAAGTTGAAATTTATAGGAAGAGAGCCGACGGTGTTTTTAAAAATTTCACAAAGAATGCAAAGGTTTTTATGGTGCTTGTCCATTTTCTCTGTTTGTCTCCGGAGTAAAATGTGTTTGTCCCTGAGGCAAACTCTCTGCTGACACCTTACCTTGAGCAAAACCTCTCTCTGCACTTTCTGCCATATATTTAATTTATGCATTTCATAGAATGTCTACTGTTAAAATTTCAACTTTCACTTGATCAGTATCAATAGTTGAGTGATTAATTTATAAAAGACAATAACTTATTCAAATTTGATTCTTCTCTTAGCACTTTCCTTTCCTCTGCCTGATCTTTATTTGTATAAGATTCTGAAATTATCATCATGTTGTTTTCACTGGTAGTGCCTTAAGTTTACTTCATTTTCTCACTGCTTTCCTGGTTTTACCAAAATGCTCTATAAAGTCGAATAGTTGAAGAACCCAAATATTGATAGGAAAGAAGAAAGATCAATAAAAATTTTATAAAATGGATAAGAAAGATCAGAGGTTTATATAAATCTATAAGTGGTTCCTCAATATTTCCAATCATTCATCTGTGTAATAGTAGTCATATATGGTTCCTAAAAAAAGACAATTTCATTTTCCAAGGATATTTTTATTCCAAAGAGAACAAACATATGGAAATATTTAACAATGAATCAAAAAATAAAAATGGTACTGATATAAGAAAGAATCATGATCCAAAATCCACTGGTACAGATCTGAGAGATTTTTTCTACCATTGAGGCAGGCTTAATATTTTGATAAAATTCAAATCCACGTTAGTTGCTAATATATAACTAACATCTTTACCTTAGTTCTCAACTCAATGATGAACTATTCTGGTCCTTCAATAATGATTAAAGATTTTCAAAATCAAAGTTGATTCTTGAATATACTGATAGAAACCAATCCAAAAAATACAAACATGAGTTTGATAATATCCTTCAATAAGAATACAGAGGAAAATATGTTAACATCTTCCATAAGATATGAATATATGATAAACTACAATTTATGTTTGATTTCATGATTATCTGAGGTCAAAATGAGTTTCGAATGAGAAGTCTAATTTGAGTTTTCCTCTTGCTATTATTTTTATATCAAGTACTCATACTTATAACCTTTAGATAGTATTATGTTCTCATGAGATTCTAATTAGTCCAGATCCTTCATGCCCTCCAACTCTTTAATCATCACTCATCATTCTTTCCTCTGGTTTATTATTCTCCCTCTATACTTATTTCAATTTGTCCTGAAAATAGATTCTTCTCCCTCATATTGAGTAGTATTCGCATCTCCAATTGTTTAGTGAGATTTAGAGTTTTTATGTGGGTGTTTTGCTTTTAACTCCACATTAAATATAACTTTTCTTTGAATAGTTCTAATTTTATACATAAGATTTAGCTATTTCGTTTTTCAATATGTTGATTTATAACATTTCAAGTCAAAGTTTTTCCATAGGTCAACAAAAATTCACATTTTAAAATCCTTAATGTATAAAATAGAAGAGAAGCGAATCTAATATGAATTTGTATATTAATAATGAACTTTTCATTATAGATAAAATGCTGAAAAATGGATTTATTTGATTTATTTATAACATTCATACCTTTATAAAAGAAAAATGATATGTCACTGTTAAAAATTGTTATTTTTAAAAAATAAAGTAATGCATAAGTACTGATCTCTCCTGAATTATAGAGGAATCATGAAAATAACATTTTCTTCCAAATTTGAGGAAAATCACTTTAGATAAATATTTATCCGATCTCAATGGAGAAAATGAAAACTAATTTTTTAATTTTTATTCAAATTTGATAAACAATTTTTGAACGCCAAAACAGTTTCTACTAATTTAGTTAAGGAAAACAACTGAGCAAGAGCTCTCAACTGATATGCAAGTATCTTCCTCACGCCTGGTTTCAAGAGTTTCAGAAAAACTGTGTTTTTTAATAGAGAAAACATTTAAAGTCAAACATTTTGGTTTTCGTATTCAACCAAAATCAAAATTTAGCAATAAGTCATATAAAAGCTAAAATTTTAAAATTAAAAAATTAAAAATAATAAAAGAAAGAAAAAGAAACATCTCAAGCTCAGTATGCCGCGGGAGGGACTTTGAGAGCGCACTGTCGATGGAATAATAGATGGCGTCATCCAAAAAGATTTATATGATAATATTGAGGCAATGAATTGATAAATGAAAATAAATGAGTATTATGATCGATCATTTAAAAACTATTCTGTACCTTCACTAGGCAAGAAACAACAATATCCTAATCTTATTAGAAAAAGAATCTTAGGTCGCAAATTAATGTGTTATCATCTTTTTGGGGTCGTTAATTGTTTTCAAAAGCAAAATCCGTGCAAACAAAGCGGCGAATCTCATTTTTTATTATAAGAGATTTACAAAATGACTGAGAAAATAGAATGATTTAAGAACCAAATGTTATGATCAAATGTTTTATTAGCTTATGATATTTTCACATGTAAAATGAAAAGAGAATTCTTTAATATAGATTTGAATTGCACAGAAAGGGTATTAATAGCATTTTTTATAGAAAACAAAGTAAAAATTCTTTGATATCTAATTCATATTTCATAACATAGTTAAGAGGTTATATGAAAGCTTATATCAGAAACATCCAATAATATGAAACATTTAATCAATATTTTTGATTGTTTGAGAAAAATGAATTTTCTTTAAATTTTTTAATTTTCTTCATATTGTAAATTATATTGTTTTTCTTTTTGTTCTGATGCCTGGATAAGATAGAAGTTAAGGTGTGAAGCACTTTGAAATATACATTCCTCTCATATTATAGATCAATAAATATTTCATGATAAAAACTACAAACAATATGATTTACATGAATCTCGCCATGTAAAAATATATAGATCTTCTTCCGCAAAATAAGAGGTATGTGTAAATGTTATGTTTGGACTGATAGTGTTCAACTTGATTTTCCAATTTTAATCTTGTTTGATTCAATATGATGCTCCTTTACCATTAACTGTTGAATAAATAGATAAACGAATATCCAACACCTTGATATGTCACCCAATATATGGCAGTGACTCTTGCCAACTGTATTACTATTTATAACGCTTTGTATCCAATAACCCAAATTTCATTTCGTCAATCAAAATGATTCAATCTGAGATGAAAAACTCGTTGAGTTTATCTTAAATTTCAAAATTCCAATGATTAAAGATCGCGATTCATGATCCGCATACAAAGAGTAATTTGGTCAATTCAGTCAGTAACTAAGAATCGCGCCAAATTAATACCAAACCCGATTATTAGAAAAGATTTATTCTGCTCTTCATAGAAAACTGATTTGAATCTTTGTTTTGTGGAGAGAAAGGTCGAATCAGTTCTTGTTTATTAATCCATGTGAACAAAAAACGTTGTTAATGGATTGCTGATAGCGGCCGTGAATCATCGTCAGTGAAGCCCTATTTTGCTCAGCGGTCACTTGATAGTGTCTTGTGCCTGGGTGACATGGTCCAGGCACACAGAAACATGCTTCATTGAAACAACAAAAGTCGTTAAAAAACGCCGTGCTCAAAGTATTATCGTCGTGTTTCGTATTGCTCCACTATCCCCAAAATTCTTTCGGTAAAGTCATTAGTTACGCTCACAGTCCGGAAAACGTTTTCAGCCACAGGTCAGCAATGTCTGAATGTTATTAATCCAGAAATTATTTTGTTCATAACGTCAGAGCGTTTGATAAAAAATAGCGCAATCTCAGCAATAATCGTTCAGTTATGGAACTGATTATTATTCATGATTTGCACGTTTTGATTGCAAAATCATTCTGCGACAATTGTCTGCGGTTTGGGGATGGTACGTCCCCAAAATTGCAAGGCGTATCGCTGACAATATTCTCATAACGCTAGCAGCGATTTATTTGGCTGCTGGTTCAGCATTTTACAGGTTGAATGATCTGGCACTCGCTTTGTCACGATCCAATGGAGGCACGTTATGATCACAGGTGCATCATGTGCAAATGGGTAATAGAATCCAGTTAACTATGGGCAGCGGCTCAGAGCATTGAAGATCTTTATTATTGTTCGTGATATTATTGAGCTTCCTGATAATGGCAGCAAAACCCACTGAAATATCAAAATCTTCAGCATTTGTATGTTATGAACCCTAGAATGAGTATGAATGACGGGGACCTTTTTTTAGTTGATGACAATGATGGGATTAAGAAGATATTAAGTAAACTTAATGCTGATACAGTTGTCGTGGAGTTTTTTTTGCTAATGACGATAGTGCTGCTCCTATGTCAATCCTTCGAATTAGATAACCCGAGCATGGTGCGGCAACATGCGTGCATCAAACAAGGAAACCAAGGTGAGACAAGGGAATGCGAGACTTACCTTGAGTTTTGGCATGGGCAAGTGTAGCCTTGATAGCATAGTGCGTGAGCCAAGCGCACACGAGAGCAAGGAAGTAGCAGGAGAGCGTCCTAGGGCGTGCACTTGTGTATAATCCGAGGCATCGACGAGGGACTTGATGCGCACTCGAGGCAAACTCGATCGCTGGGGGTGCCTCGCATTATATAGGAGTCCCCAAGGCGCCAAGCCTCCCTGTCCTAGCTAGTGCAAGTTAGATTCCTGGCCAAGATAGGCAGCTTAGGCGCTAAGGTAGACAGCTTATGCACCAAGCTCCTTAATCAGAGTGCAACAAGGACACATGGTTATGGATTTGCTGAGGAGATCCCGACGCAGAAGGACCCTAGTCTAAGTGGGACACAAGTGGATCGAGGCGCACGACATTGAGTTAGAGTAGGGCTTAAGTCTCCTATTTATAGTAGGATTGTGCTCATGCAACGTAGATAGAGGGTCTACGTTCCCCTTGGCAAATTCATTTGATCCTTTGAGAGCAAGCGAGCATCCCAAGAGTATGTGGGTGCCCTTGCGAATGTCTTATATTTTGATTGATTAATAAAATATGAGCTAGTCATCCCATCTCCCACCTCGCCCTCTTCCTTAGACCCGTCTTCATGATCCTCTTTCCTCTTCCCCTTGAACCTACGCTATTGAAAGAATTATTTATCGTGTTTCACCTCCACAAGTAAATTACAACCCTTCTAAATAATTTGAAAATAAATGTCAAGATATGACTCATATTTATTGGTTGAACATGATTGTTTTCAAGAACTCAAAAATGGTTTAGTTGGAGTTGTTGTGATACTTGTTGCATATATATAGAAGTTGCTAGGTGTGATAGCAAAAGATGTGAGACTCCTAAAGAGCTTCTTAGTGTCACACTCGCCTTCCCACTAAGCCCTATGTGGCACTTAGATAACTCCTCGCCCTTTGGATGTTGCTAAGTTAACCCTCCCACTCGCCTACTAGCTATGCTCCACTTCTCTACCCATGGCTCGATGTTACAGAGAACTCCACAAGTGAACACTTGGAAGAAAGAAACTCATTGAAGGAAGTAATCCTATACAATGCTTCGAGAAGCTCTCTTAACTTTAGTGGTTTGGCAATGAGGCCACCACTCTATTTATAGCCACCTATGAATTGTGTGAACCTATGATACACTTCAAGAATATTCTAGAACATCCTAGTATGTACAAATATTTACAAGACTACTATGGAAGACTCTAGATCATTCTCCCACATTCCATATTCTTCCACACATGTGTCGACTTCTCTAGCATCTTCTACACATGTGTGGACTTCTCCGGGGTCTTCTAGAACCTTCCACACAATTCTGGTCTAAGAGAGATCCACAAGTCTCTAGAACATTCTCTCCTCTTAAGCATGGCCTCGAGGCACACTTACGCCATATAGGATCCTTCCCATGATGGTGAGGCCTAGAGAATGAGCCTATGACACTCTCTTCCACCCATGCCATCAATGACCCTGGCGATACTGTCTCAAAACCGTCTGCCTCTAACTACCGAACTTGTCCAATGCATCCTCGCACTCTCAGCTAGCCTTCTGCCTTGGTAGACTCTTCCACTGAACCAAGTACTCTCGCACAGGAAGGACCCCGTGTCTCTTAGTGACCCGCTCAGCTAGGATAGTCTCCACCTCCTTCTCCTGTGAGCTTCTAACCTATTGTTGGTACCCATCTTTTTGAGGCCAAGAGTGTTGTCCCCTCTTCTTGCTCATTAACTTCTCCTTACCCTTAAGGATTTTGTCCTCAAGCTGGCTATTACCTCAACCCGCTCCCGCTCAGCTTCCTGTGAGCTAGCCTTGACATGATTTGAGGGCTCCCGACATCCCGTACAGCCCGTGTGCCTCTCATCCTCCTTTCGCTTTTCTTGATTAAGTCATTGAGCGCCTCCTTCTTAGGACATTCCTTTACCAAATGCGAACCATCGCATATGAAGCACCTCAACGACTTTCGCCGCTTGCCCTTATCCTTATCCCTATTGTAGGGCACCTTGCCCTTTTCTCATCTAGCGGCACTGGGAGGTACCCTTTCTCTCCTACCCGTGGTGTGGCTATCCTCTAAGCCCTCATGAGTAGCCATAACTGAGCCGATACCACGGTCTTACAGATGGCTAACTCCTGCCTCATTTGTTCATCCCAAGCTTCCACGTGCCTTGTCAAGGCATCCACCCTTGACTCCAACCCAGTGAGCACACTCAAGACCTTTTCTTAAAAAGCCATGAACTCCTCTTTACGTGGACACCTAAAGTGAACCGATTTGTGCCTTGCATCCCCTCCGGCTGTCCTTGATTTGCCCTCATACCACCCATGACCTCCTCAATGCATTGCCCTAAAGCGCCCACATCCCCTTGGTGCCCACTCACACCTAACTCTAGCTTGGCAACTGGTCCCTCAAAGCCAGAAATCAGACACAAGACTGGTCCCTACCCGTAAGACGGATTGTGTGGTCCCTACCCCATCTTGCTCACTAACATCCTCTACATGAGAGCCCTCCATGGTATCCTCTAAGCTACTCCCACACATCGCAACCAAACTCTAATACCAACTCCTCTCTTAATATGGAACCAACCAAAGCTCTTATACCAGCTATCATGAACTTAGTCTTCCCACTAAGCTTCCATGCGGCACTTAGACAACTCGCTCTCGAATGTTGCTAACTTAGCCTTCCATTCCCCGTTTGCTGCGTGCTAAGCGCCCACCGTGGATCGATTCAAGCAAGAGAACACACAAGAGAACACCATTCTGAAAGAAAAGAACTCTTATTGATGGAAGAATTTCAAGCAATGCTTTAGAAGCTCAACTCTTGTCGTTAGTCAGTGGTGCTTTCAATTAAAACGAGGTCACTATTTATAGGAACCTTAGGAATTCTCTAGAACCTTGGTTTGTTTCTTACACTTCAAGAATATTCTAGGACATCCTAGTATGTACAAGTATTTACAAGTCTACTGTGGAAGACTCTAGATCATTCTCCCCATTCCATAGTCTTCCACATCCTTCCACACGTGTGTGGACTTCTCCAGCATCTTCTACACATGTGTGGACTTTTCTCCGGTCTTCTTTAACCTTCCACACAATTCTAGTCCAAGAGAGATCCACAAGCTCCTTAGAACATTCCTTCATCTTATATATGGTCTTTGAGGAGATCACTTTATGCCTGAAGGGATCCTCCCTTAAGATGCTGTGGGCCTAGAGGAATGGAGCCCATTATCAGCCTCTAGTGGCTATGTCTCGGTATGGAAGAGGTTCGAGCTGCAGAGAAACAAGGTGCAAAGACTGGTGAGTTCATCATAGAGAGAAAGTGGGCTATCGAGAGGTTTGAGAGTTTTTGCAGCAAGCCACGCCCACACGTGCTTTTGTAAGTGTTTTATGTTAGAAATATTTGAAGAAGATATAAGGATCGAAACATACATAAATAATTCCTTTAAAGCATAAAATATTCTAACCCTCCAAATGCGCCATCGATAAATCAAATCTGAATTCCTATGAGACAAAGAACACCGTGAAAGTAGTGCTTATGGATACACTACTCTCAAACCATTCTCTTATTTTTGAAAACCCTAGATCACCAAAAATGCAGCATACAACTATTTAATTGCTCTAGGCCTTTTATAGTTTGTGCAAGTCATAATGAGATTTTAAAGAGAATTGGTCCTCTAGTCCAATGGGCCAACCAGAGTCTTATAGAGAGTGTGTGACTAAGGGCCTTACTACAAGAGCGAAGTAAGCCTTGCGAGTAAATTTCCATTAATGGCATAAATTATTACACATAAAATGAAGTAGCGATTATACTCGTCCCTGAAAATTATTTATCTAACAATCTCCTTTATTTGCACTAATCATTAACACATATAAAAATATCATACAAAACTCACTTACTACAGAATCTACAAACAAAATACCATTTCATCTAATGTGCATTGCATGCAGATAAGACACGACAACATACTTGACTAAATGTAGAGATTCTCTCATTAAATCTACGAACATGATACAATTTCAACCAAACGCACATGCCATAAACTTTCAGTCTAAGTAACAGAGATTTACCTAACCCGACGATCCCCTGACCGTAATAACGACTTTCATCAGGGCATGTGTGTATCGACGGGATAACAATATACTCAAACTAGGTAATGTAGGGACTCATCATAGCACATGTGGATCAAATAAAAACACATACAAGACTAAAAGTCTCAAACAAGCTTATGAATATAAGGAAACGTAATATGTGTGTAATAAATCATCTCAAGAATAAATAATGATCCACGTCCATCAATGCCTCAAAGCCCTTTCGAAGAAATAAATAATATACTTCGACATGGATATTGCTACTTGGAATACACCAATGACTCCACGACCCGCAGCGGTCTCGACTCCCAACAATCCCATATGAGAAACATGCCCCTCAAATATCACGTCATAGATTAAGGCCTTGGTCAATGGATTTTCCACCCTTGATGTAAGTTGAGGTGTGTGAACAAACGGTAATGAGACCCTCTTGACTTCTCTTTTGAAAAATACTTTTTACATCGATGTACCTGCTTTTATGATGTAAGTTAGTTATCGTCATGGGTAGTGTATGTGGATGATATTGTTATCACTAGGAGTAACTCTAAAGGAATCTCATCTCTTAAGTCCTTTCTTCAGAGTCAATTCCATACAAAGGACTTAGAAATGCTAAGATACTTCTTGGTCATCGAAGTTATGGAAGCAAACATGGAATTTTCTTATCTCAAAGAAAATATGTGCTTGATCTATTGTCTGAGACTAAAAGGTTGGGGGTAAAGCCATGCAGGTTCCCCAGCGGTTCGAGCGTACACATACTAGAAAAGGGTGAAACATTTGAGGTTCACAGGATATATAGAAGACTAGTTGGAAGCTAAATTACTTTATATTAACTCATCGATATTGCCAGCTCCGGTCGATATGTGTACTCCGGCGGTCGACCATTGGGCGAGTTGTTGAGCGAGTTTCTATGTTCTGGGGCGTGGTAATTTTATCTGTAATCATGAACATAACATAATTAATTGCTTTTAAACAGCAGTTAGGTAAGAACTAAGGGAGAGAGCCCAGGGGAGGTCCACTCAGTCTTGTGTGTTTGTTGGAGGGAATCTAGTCTCATAGAAGAGTAAGAAATAGAGTGTTGTCTCTCGATCTAGTGCAGAGTCTAAATATAGAGCGATGGCACAATCTGTGTGTGAGATCAAGTGGCTTCATTAACGCTTGATGGAAGTTAGCTTTGAGACATGGGTCATACCAAGGCTCACAGTGTGACAACCGGCGCCTTGTCATTGCTACAATCCACATGTTCCATGAGCAGACTAAGCATATTGGGGGTAGATTGTCATTTTTGTTCGTGAGGAAAATTCAACTTCATTGATTTCTACAGAATTATGTGAAGAATGGAGAACAATTGGGTGATATCTTCTGCAAAGGCCCTAGAGTAGGGGCCAAACTGTTATCTATGTAATAAGTTGGGCATAGTTAATATTTATGCTCCGACTTGAGGGCGTCTTATAGCATATATCTACTTCACGTATAGTGTTGTAGCTTATTAGGAAACTTGTCTTACAAAGTTATAATCTATTAGGAAGAGATAGATTGGCTTTTGTATATATATATATATATATATATATATATATATATATATAACATATATATATATATATATATTCACGAATGGATAATGAAATACACAAGATTTATTCTCGATTCTTTAATCACTTTACTCTTTACCTGGATATTGGTTGCTATAATCAGATGGTTATTTTCTTGTATGTTTTATCCTTTTTATTTAGTTGTAGATGATGTTGTCATGTTGATTTAGGATTATTGAATAGATGCGAATTTTTTTATGTAATCCAGTGATCTCAGAGCTTTATTATTCTCTTACAAATATAAGGTGTTTCAACCAGCTGGGAATATAGTTGCTTGGAGTTTTTCTTCACTGCATTGGTTTTTAACATCAAAATATCAACGCAAATACCAGTAGATAAACAAAAAAAAAGGATGAGAGGAATATAAAAGGGTAAGCATATGACAGTAGAACTTTTACCTTGCATACTTGCAGTCAGGGGATACACTGCCTATAAAATGTTACAGACATACTGGTATATCTTCCAAGCATCTTTTTTACCTACCATATCTTCATTTGCTGGCTGCATTGGAGTTATGGGAGGTGGTCATAACATCAGTTCCTAGTCATGACCTGTGAAAAGCCATCATCCAGTAGTTTCTGTATAACCACCCCATGTTGGATTGTTTATTTGCATGCCAAGTGTGGCAAGTCTGTGATATCAGAAGAGAGAATGCGTAGCAGTGCTCTCCGTGCGTGGATAGCAGCTGAAAGGAAAAATTACAAAGTTGTTGGACCACTAACACCAAAAGGCTGTTCAAATGAATAACGAAGGAACATATGTGAGCGCTACAAGCCATGATTTTTCTGCCATAATGAACCACATTGTCCAAAACAATGAAATTTGAAACTCTGAATTAAAATGGTGCTCTCTCACATCATACAGATGATGTTTTTCTTTAAGTGAATTTTTGAGGTATGAGTTTCAGCGTCTTATGTACACAGTGATGTTTTCTATGAAGTAGGAATTCTGGAGCACAAATTTTATTTTCATGGAGCTAAGTCCATGAGTTTGAAGCTGGAATCACAAAGATTGATTGTAGTGAAACCTCTACTTAACATCTTTGATGACACAGAAGTTCGATTAACTTCTTGGTATTGGGAAAATACTGGGCGATAAAAAATGAGTAGCACATGTTATTAAGATAGTATTGCCTCTTAACTGTAAATAAAATTTGACCTTGATTGCTAGAGTCTGTTGTTTCCTATTATAATTATAAAACAGTGGCATAGGCATGTATAGAAAAGACCGGAATGAAGACAAATATCCAGTTCAGCATGAAGTCCTACAAACAAAATTAAATACTTTTGATAGAAAATCTATGAAACTAAACCCAGAAGCTCAAGGCTAGAACTACATTTCTAGCAAGCCCCGATAATTCATCCCAACACTCATACTAGGAAAAGGAGAACAAGAAACTGGGCTTTATTCAAGACTTACAACTAACCATAATTTTTTCAAACCCCGCATCTAATCAAAGAATAAATAACAATAATTTATTTAAACCTATTTAGCTTAGATTTTCAAATCTCAAAAAAATTGAACTCTTTTCGAAAGTCTTAAAAATGAAAAGTGATACACACAAAATCAAACACAAAATGAAATAATATAAATATTTATAAAAAATATATATTTATACTAAATTAAGTACTAAATTTATGAAACACAAGAGTATTCAATATATGAGTTAATAATAATAATAATGAGAGCAGTAGTTCAGCCAATAGAAGAATAAACATATAGGTACACAACTTTTCCCATAAACTAATTCTATGATAACACACTATTTTAGCACATGCTAACATTATGTAAAAACTTTTCATGAGGTTGAGCCTTTTTTTTTGCATTTGGTAACAATTTCCCCAAACATTTAGAATTTTTCTAAAGATAAGAGACATTACAAGTATCCCAGCATGAGTATCATAATATATTATGTTAAAGTTTAATTCTCTAATCTTTGGATTCTTTTCCTTTTCTCTTGGCTCTCTAATTATTTCTTTTGTTTTAGCACACTAACACAAAGTATAAATATAACAACTTTTTCTCCTTTGTAGATTAAATGAGAATATATTATTCATTTCTCTCAACATAGTACCTTTCAGTCACTTCTAAGAAGGGTTTTGAGATATTAGGGTTAGGGTTGGCAAGTGTGCATTCAGTCGATATTAAAGTGGCGTGTGCCTCTTTGATGTGTCCATGGTTGTTGCAGCCTTGGGAGCTGACCATCGTCAGGAAGCAGCCATCTGGCGAGATTTTTGGCGACCCCGACTCGGAGAAGCACGTGGTGCACTCCGCTCAGGGATTGCGGGCTGCTCTCATAAAGTGATGGAAGAATCAACAGCGGTGTCCGCGTCGCATGTATCCGCCAGCACGTTGGCACTTCCACACGCGTCGTCGGACTTAATCCACAGAATTACTTACGTGTGATCACGAAGCCTGTAACTAATTTTCCTAATCCGACACTGCGTAGCACCTCTTTGTCCATTTTCTCTCAAACGTCACATACTTAAACAACTGTGATTTTCTTCTAAGTCACGACACCGTTGAAGCTCCTACCTAAGCATAAATTTGTTTTGTTCATACGAAATCTGCGAAACTCCACGTTTATTTTGCAGACTCTCTCTGATTTCTCATCTAAATGGCTAAAAAAAAGAGCGTCCTACATGGCTAGAAAGATATCTTACATGCGACATGAAATATCGGACTTTTAATTCATTTCAGTATCATGCTGGAACTCCAATGATTATGGAGACTAAACTCACAGGCGGCGAGTGTCTAGCATGGGCGGATTACGTGCACCTATGTTTTGTTAAACTCAATGGTTTGTGAAGGATCATCTTTACCCCTACTAGGACACAGTATCCTAGAAGAGATTGTGTCCTCGATGGCGAAAAGCCGTGCTCTACTTGTGCAATATTATCGACGTCTGTTGATTGAAACACTCTACTAATATTTAGGATTTCATGAGAGCTTACTGCACTCTAGAATAAGGTGGCTGCACTAATGAGTATTGAGTGTCTACAGGGTGTGTCTCAAGTTTACGATTTAGAAACAACAGGTATGGATATATCTTCTTATAGTGTGGATGAATGTAAACTCTTGAAGGATGGGAGGCATATCTATCTTTCCAAAATCTACTAATATGGACTTATTTATCAAAAGTGGGATCAAATCCCTTTATGATCATTCTTCCGTAACCTCGGACAGTTTTGGGACATCAGAGACAGGCCTCTTTGGAGCAGTCTATTCCCGAGCTTTGTCAGGCTCTTGTAGGTTAGCCACTTCATACCTATGTTTCCACTTTCCAGTAATCAAATAGATCTCGGTTACACAGACAATTCTATGATGGTTTACGGGTCATTCTGAGTAGATTCAGAGGAATTCGAATAACAGTATGTAAAAGTGAAGGATAAGTCATAATCGCCTGCTCAGGCTTGGACACAGTGATTAGTGCTATCGATTCACATGGCGACCCTCCGTCTTTGAGATCATTTGGCCAGTCTTTTGATGCATTTCGAGAGTTAGTTCACCTCCTGGGAAGCTCTCCACTGAGGGTCATTCTTCGCTTTCGGCGAATATGAGTACGCCAAGTCTCCACTTAAGCAGCCAAATCTTCCTCATTAACCATTACCTAAGCCCAGGTAATATCTGCCTTGCCTTACTTCTTCTGCACCTTAATCCCAGTCTAAATCATCTCATTAATAGGCTGCTTTTTCTTCTCTTTACCTTCAGATCTTTACCTGTCACTTTTAGCTATTGGTTCCTCAAATCTAGTTAAAAGCATTGAAACTCGACATCCCCTCACTTCCTTGTCCTTTACACTTGCTTTATGTTCCCGTTTTCCTTTTAATCTTATTTCCAAACTAATAAGTTGACTGTGACCTTATTGTGCCCCTTTTCACACAACTACTGTAACCTTGCAAGGCGGAGTATAGGAAGGCGATTGGTATAGGATATAAGACCGCGAGGTCTCCTTTACTTTCGATTTTACTCTTTGTTTCCACTTTGGCATTCCATGAAGCTGTCTCTCTTTTACAATCGTCTTGAGTACGTCAGTGTGCCACGAGTTTTGAGAAGATGATTCTCATTTTTCCAGTTTTGTTTTCCGGCAGTATGAGTCATGTCGGCTAGAAACATGCCAGTATGCCAGTTCCCAGATTTTAGATCCTCGACCAAGTCTCGCACCCCAGGCCCTTGCATAATGTTTGCAGGAGATCCTTCTAGATCTTCCTTTGCCTTTTGGGGGTTCATTGCTTTGCTACTTTTATAGGCGAATTATTCTCGATGTATGGTTGTTTTAATGAAAACTCTGGCTAAGTTATTTTCTATCTTTCAAAAATTTCATGCAGAAATTCGCACTCAATTCAATACTTCATTTCACCTTTAAGTGACCCATTACGAGAATCCTTTACCTCTGTATCGTTTCTTTAAGTTGTATGCCCCATGGGTTTTTCTTGATATCATTTTTGCTCCTGAAGTAAGCCTGGAGTAGTTGTGTAAAGAATCGTCATTAGTTAGAGACAGACTCAGCTCTGTGTAATGTTACTCCCGACATTTTTGGGGTTGACTTATCTTGTGGTTGCATATTATTTGATTAATCGTATATCATCCCTACATTTTACACATGATCAGATCCCTCATTCTGTATTGCTACATAATCAACCTCTCTTTTGCCTCCATCCTCGTGTCTTTGGTTATATACATTTTGTTCATATTCTCACTCCTGAATGAGACCAGGCACCACTGACAAAGCTGTCTTCTTAGGTTATTCTACTTCAAGGGTTATCGTTGTTATTCACTCTAGGCATTGTCGCTACTTTATCTCTATTGATGTGCAGCCTTTGAGGATTCCTCGTTCTCTGAGTATATCACATTAGAATGTCTTATCAGTTCCTCTTTGTGTACCATCTCCAGGATTTTCCCTTCTCCGCCAGATGTCATGACTAAACCATAGGGTTTTGCTGCCATCTCGTCCTGCTCGCGCCTCTTGTTTAATCATCTTACATCCCTTGATCATCTCTACTCTAGTTCACAACCATCCCGATGATCTACCTATTGTATTAGAAAGGGTACCTCTCTACTTCTAACCATCTTGATTTATAATTTTCTATTTCCATTCTGTCTTTACTTTACTTTGCCTTTGTTTCCACCTTGCATCTTCTATCTACTACTAAGCACTAGTAGAATGTCTCTCATCCCGTTTGAAACATATGATAGTGATAAAATTGATACTCTTCTCGAGAGCGACATGGGAGCTTGGCCGAAACAACTTCTTTCGCAGCAAGTCTCCTGTTAGTTGTCGTTCGAGTTTTATGCTGTGAAGGTGGGACTGTGGCCGGGGTTGATCGGCTTAAGACTCGTTTGGTTGCTAAGGGTACACTAACAATATGGCTCGAGACTAAGCTATAATATTTTTCTCAGGTGGCTGAGATTGCCTGTTGCTTGCTTTGTGGGTGCTGTAAATCAGCTGGCGCACACAGTGGATATCAAGAATGTCTTTCTTCATGGTGATCTTGGCTCGGGAGGTTTATATGCTTGACCTCCCCAGTTTTGTTGCTCTCGAGAATGTCAGTTTGGTATGCAACTCACGTCATTCCTTATATATGAGGTAAAAGCAGTCTCCTCGAGCTTGGCAGTCAGTTCAGCTCAAGGTGGTTTGGGAGTTTGGCATGAATTTCAGCACGTGAACCATTAGTTTTTATCATCATCCATCCCAATGACCGGTGTATTTACTTGTTGTTTATGTGGATTACATTGTGTCATCCACAGAGGCATTGACCAAGATGGTATTTAAAAACTCGGCCAACACCTCTTCGGTACTTCGGACAAAAGAGTTGGAAACTCCAAGTATTTTCTAAGCATTGAGGTAGCTCAGTCTAATTCTAGGAGTGGTTATTTCTTAGAAAGAAGTATACCTTGGATATATTGGAAGACACTGGTATGTTAAGTTGTAAGCTGTGGGCTTAACTCCTATGTCAGAATGTATCAAAACTCGTACTAGTCGGAGGGAGCCTCTCACTAGATCGAGGAGATATCGACGACTTGTAGGTAAAAGCTGGAACTATCCTGCGCTATCGCTCACGGCTAACATTTCTTTTCATGTGATCGTAGTTGAGTGGGTTCCTCAGTCTGCTGTGATAGCTGACAGGATGCTGCCGGTTTGTATTCTTCATTATGTCAAAGATTTTTCTGCTTAAGTGAGGGTGTTGCCAAGAGCAGGAGGTCACACTCGGATTATTGGCTGGTGATTACAAAGCAGGGTAAAGGCACAAGAAAGCCCAGGGACCAGACATTCTATGGGAATTTGTGTATTAATTCACATTACGGAGTAACTTAATATTATGGAAGAGTAAGAAACAAGATGTAGTAGCTAGATCTAGTGTTAAAGCAGAATTATCAGTGAGGCCTTAGTAACATGTGTAGACTCATATGGTTGAGGAAGCATCTCCTCCGAGAAAGAGATTTACGGAAGAATGAGCGGAGATGAAGCTTATATGTGATAATCAAGCTGTCTTTCATATTTCATCTAACCCTAGTTTTCCATGGAAAAGAACCAAGCACATCGGAGGATTGCCACTTCTCGGAGAAGAAGATTGCATAAAGGATGGATGACCCCTCTTGATTTTGTCAACTCTGTGACGACTAGCGGAATATTTACTAAGATCTTGGGATCCTAGGATAAGAAATATTTGTAACTGACAAACTTAGTACTTTGGCTATATGCACTCAAACGTCTTGGGGGAGTGTAAGGTTTAGTCTCCTACTCTGTTTAGGATTAAATCTCTGAGTCTCTAATTAGACTCGAACTTTTGTTTTCAATTTTCATATGATAGAGTATAAATATGTGTCATTTCTCTTTGTAAATTAATGAGAATATAGCATTCCTTTTCTCAGCATATTATGAGGATATTCCATTGAATATCCTGAATTGTCCTTCCTTAGACTTTCCTTTCTGTATTTTATTATTTTCCTTTTCATACTTTATCAAGAAGTTTCCTTTTTATTGTTATCCTTCATGTATCATATATTATTCATTGATAGAGAAGTAGAAGCTTTTCTTTGCATGACATCGAGCAATGAGAGATTAGAGTCAAGGTTTAGCCATGTAATCAATTTAAGGCAACCGTAGGCAGCCAGGTACTCATTCTTACCTGCAGTCACTCATCGTTGAGCCTTCCGAGCATTGTAAAGAGTCAAAATCCTTCAGCATTAGTGACCTGCTTTTCAGCTGATCTTTTGATGACTTTCTCGTCTCGTGAAACGACCGCCCGGTGATTAAGTGCAATCACCTTTAGAGGAAGAAACAGGCAAAGTCCATTCTGGCGCCAAGTTTCCTTCTTAGAGCATCTCCCACGATGTGGCGAGTGGGGGAACTCAGTGACAGCGCCTCAGCGACATGCGCATCGCCGTGTCGGCGAACAGCATACCTCCACGGTTCTTCGTCACGACTAGCATGCGCATCTTTTTGCTGCCACATCTCTGCTTTACCTCTTGAAACCCTAGTTTCTAAATTTCAGGTGCTCAACACCCATTCAAATACTATATATAAAGCTTTGACTAGAGATTGTATGTGTGTGTGCCATAAATATTTTATACTTTTGTCTCTAGCACCTCTTAGAGCCTGAGTTTAAATTCAGGATCCTCAACACCCACATTCAAATACTATATTTAAGCTTTGGTGAGAGAGGTAGCATGTGTGTGTGTGCATGTTTTCTTCACCCCACTGACCCACGAAAAATAAAGTCAATTAAAGAACCCGGCAAAAGCAGTGCCCGATCATTTACCTGAGAAAGCATCTACAGAGAGAAAAGAAAAGCAGAATAATACCTGGCAAAAATCTAACTTGAGATAAAAAGCAAACTATTATCAAATCTAACATAGAGTAATCCACTAAGTTCTAGGAAATTGACAATCTGAGTGATACGCAAGCATACTCTTCTAATCTTTGATCAAGCGACTCCTGTAGGTGACAAAAATTACACTACTCTCTCTCTCCTCAATGCACCTAAACAAAGGGTGTGATCCTTCACATTTTCAACTCCACATGTGAACACTGGAACATGCCATCCCACGTTATAGATCATAGTAAGACTAGGGACCTCATTAAAAATGCAAAATAAATAGTAAATTCAACTTGACAGAGCTTTAAATAGAGCTAGACCAAATGCATGAAGTACCCATTTGTCTCCCTCATCTCTTTACAAAGAAACAGACTTGTTTCAAATTTATTTCACCTATATAATTGCATTGGCTTTGAGGTTAGTCAGATACCTTCAAATGTATCTAAGAACATAGAAACAGTCATTTTATTTTCAACATAACAGAGATCATTTCAAATAATTTTTCAAATTTCTCACTATTAAAGAAAGATAAAAAATTAAAAAATTCAAACAGAATGCTGTGTGGTTTATTTTGATCAGAAACTCATCCAAGCATTATTGAAATTTGGATATCTTACATAATAATTGCAATCGAGCTTCATTCTGGGGTGGATTAGGAAAGTAATGAGTAAAGTGAATCAGGCTTTCATGATCGAATACAAGAAATTCAATTTATTCGAACTCAGAAGGCAAAAATGACAAGTGTTTGTGAGCACCGAGCACGTTCTTCCCATGAGTTCTGGTTCCACAAAGCAAAGGGGTTGGAGTTTATAAATTACGAGGGTTTTCAAGAATATATTCAAAAATTTTATTACTTTGATACAATCTAATAGAAGTGGTTGGGTGATTGGATCTGTGTGAACTAATAAATAGTCATAAAAGACATCATTGTGTGTTGATATTTGAATCGTGCGTGAAAATTGTCGCTTGGTACTGAAACACTCTCACACTCGACTAATCCCGTGGAGCCACACGAGGATTAATGGTTGTATGGAAGCCTCTAATTGTCAGGGGGCCACAGAACTAGTGACTTGGTATTTTTATCTTACAGAAATTTGCAGTCAAACTAATAATGAGTTTGGTGGAAATCACAGGGATCTTCAAACCTCTCTTAAACCAAGAAGTATTAAGCCTCATAAGAATGAAGGAAAACATAAACGTCATGAAAGGCCAAGGAAGAACACTTCATTGACAGAGCTAACGGGATAAGAAAGGGAAAAATAAAGGGTTTATCTACTTCACATAGTAACATTTTAATGAGAATAGACAAATTAATTGTTAAAATTAGAACAAATATATCTAAGGTCTTTTTCTATGAGAAACAAAAACTAGCAAAGAAGTTTAACAAAACCTAATGAAACAACAGTATATGAGCATTCGGCTAATTGCATGGCAATTTGAGGAGTCAAAACCTGGTACTGCTTGAAGCAACTGAATAAATCAAAATGTGATAAATTATCTCACCACATTACGATATTAAATACCACTTGTAGATAAAGCTGATGATTAAGCCTACATGTACTTTGTTTGCAGTGACTACAATCACAGAGACATTACAAATATTATTACCAATAAAATCTTATATATTCACTTCTAACTGTCTGAACAATACATACATTATTACAAAAAAATATATTCTTATGATTCCTCATCCATAAGCAACACGGCCGATGGATGGTCTTTGCTTTCATGATCGCTTTACCACCCTTTTCTAGCGATTTTACATGGCGAGGCGATTGGATATAATAAGAAGTGGTCATTTTTATTTCTTCTTTTCTTTTCTTTTCTTTTTGTTATCTACATCTCTCCCCAATTTATATATAGATTGTAACTAGTTAGGAAACTTGTAATGAGTTATGAAATTAAGAAATGTTCAAATTAGCTTACCTATTGGCATACGATTGACCCTTTTATCATATATACATGATGGATCGATAGAAAAATGAAATTATTCCTGCAATTTCTATCTTTGATTCTTTCTACATGGTACAGACACAGGGTGGATTTGGCCAATTAGAAAGAATTTTAAGGAAGGAAACAAGAGAATTCGCGTGAGGTATTCTTTTGAAGCACCATCTAGAAAGAAAGTGGGGTGACACCACCACCCCAAGAAAGGGCCATGGAAGCCATAGGCGGCGAGACCACGAAAGTCAAATGGCCAGGAAAGTGGCGATGAGGCTCATGCCTGATTATCGCTGTTTTTAGTCTACCCAGTACCGACGCGATGAGGGGCGCTGGGACCTCAGTAATAGGTATAACAACTACCTCAGCCCCAGTCCCAGCCAGGCTGTCTTTAGGCAGTAACACCTGTCCAGGCCAGTTGGAACATTGTCTTTTAAAGCCTTTTGGATCCCGTAGCCACTCTTTTCGCCGCCTCTGTTTCTTCGAGGATTCATTCGTTTTGATGGCATCAGGTGTTTTGTGATTCTTGACACGCGCTTGAATTTCTTCCCAGTGGTTGTGTTGCTTGAGCAGGGTCACGAGGAGCTTTTTGTGCTGTGATTTACGGAGCGATCTTTGTGCGATTCTTTTCTTGGCTTCCTAATGAGCCTCTAAAGAAAAAAGCCTGCTGACGCTTAAAGTGGTCCTCATGATGTATAAAATCGTAGAACAAATCGCTTCCAAATTTCACCATTTCCTGATTTATAAAACAATCCACCTCTACTTGAGGAGTATTCTTATGGCCAATCATCTTGATAAGGACCCTCCAATTGATGATTCGAAAGAACGATGGCTGGAGGATGATGCCCGTCTCTTCCTACAAATTTGTAATTTCATTGAAGGTAAAGTGTTCACCCTCATTAATCACTGTGAGTTTGTTAAGAAATTAACATAATATTTGAATTTAAGTGTGACCACAAAGGGAATATTTCTCAGATATTTGATGAATGTAGAGCCTTTTATCACTCTAAGAAACAAGATCAAACTCTTACGGAACTCTTTAAGGACAATAAAAAGACATATGAGGAACTTAATATGCTATTACCCTTTAGTCCGTATGTTATGTTCAAGAAGCTCAACGAGCATGGTAATGATACCAGCTGCCCTCCCTTCGAGTGCATGATTCGTTAAGGCACAAATTTCGCTCCAAAGATTGAGATTTCATCTTTCAAGAAACATTCAGCCAGATTCTCTCAAAGATAGATCTCCTCACTGCCTCCATTTGCTCGGGATGAGCAAAGGCTCTTCCTTGCCGAACATCGGGTGAGTTAGAAAAGCAACAATACGTAAATAAATAGTATAAGAGGTAAATCTCCTAGAGGCCAAGCTTTACGAGTTGTTTTTATTATCAAGCAAGTTCGACATGTGATACGACTGTAAGAAGCAAATGAGTTCAATTTGATATTTTCTTCGCTTCATGTAGCTTCCACTAATGAGGCATCATATCGCCGCTTCGCCACTAATTAGTCAATCACTTGTATCAGAATCATTGAAGTCTCCATTCATCAAATTAATGTTATTGATGAGTCAGTAATTTTAATAAATGTCTTGTCTCTTCTTCGTTTCTTCAAATGGGTCATTGATTTCTGACACAGTTACATGACATAGGCTAGCCTATTCTCTGCCAATCCCACAACCTTGACTTCCCACTTTGTCGCACTCTAACGAGATGGATCACGATCATGTGTTCTTAGGTAAAAGGTCTGTTTCCACTCATCTATTCCTTTATCATCGAGTCTTTGGTGCACCAAAATTTTCTCTTTTAATTTGATGTCTGTGACAAATTAACTCGAGCATAGTATTTTCCTCTTGCATTATACGATTTTTGTTTCTTACAAGATCTTATGACAAAGCAGATTATTGGTAGAGGACGTAAGTCTAGGGGTCTCTACATTCTTAATCCTGTGAGTACTGAGGCTGTAGGCTTGTTACGAGTCACTACACCATTTGAGACATTGTTGATTTGACCATCCTCTCTTTAATAAAAAGTTGTGTCTCGGTTTTCAAGTTTGTTATCATTAGATTGTGAGTCTTGTCAATTTGCAAAGCATCATCGTCTTCATTCTAGTCCTAGAGTTAATAAACGAGCTAGTGCTCCATTTGAATTAGTCCATTCAGATCTGTTGGGTCCATGTCCAGTTGTGTCTCCACCTGTAAGACCCGAGAAAATTCCAATTTTCTGAAAAAATGGCAAAATCGTAATTTTGATAAAAATCCAAAATTTTTCTAGACCTCATATGGCGAAGCGGTTCAGTTGGGGTATCTCATGAAATCTAAACTATCGTCGAATTGAGACGGTTGGAATTTACTGCAGCTTTTCGAGCCTTAAGTATTGAGTGTCGTGAAACTACATGTGATGTGACAAAAGTCATCTATAACATGTCCTCATGTTTATATTTGCATGAGTAGAGATTATGGAAATGGATGTGTGAAGTTGTGCGAATGTCAAAAATCGAGAAGGACATTAATGGCGTGGTGGATTGTAAATGATAATAAGGACCAAAGGCTGATAGTGGTCATCTTCTTCCTTCAAAAGAGACCAAAACGTGAAGGAGGAAAAAGGGATCGATGGAGTTGGGTTTTTTATTTTGGTGAGAGGGTGTGCCTTCTCTCTAAGATCTGGTGAATTAAGTAGTCGGTTCTTGGGCGAAGGAGGAAAGTTGCTCTGTGTGAGGAACTTCGCAGCGTGGGCGGTTTTAGGGAGTTTCGACAACCTCCCGGGTGGGGTAGGGTTTTTCTCCGCCTTGGTTTGCCTCTTGGTTTTAAGTGTTTTGTAATGCTTGAGTTGATTGAGGCCGTGAGTGGTAGTTTGATCGATCCCGAAACTTGAAACCAAGTGTCCATTTTAAGAACCAGTTGGACGGTCAGTGATGGTGTATGGGTTGGGCCTGGGTCATGTTTGCAATAGATTGCTGCTTTTGGTGTGTGTATGAGGCCAGAAATGGCTATGGATTTCGGGTTCGCAAAGTAGAATCGATGTTGGATGAGTGGGCTGCCCACGGATAGCCCACTTTCTCTGTTTTGGGACTGTAAAAACAGTCCCAGTTTGTGTGAAATGGACCATAAATGTCCATGTGTTTTGGTATGAAATTGTTGAAATGAATGGCTTGAGTTGTGTGGGAATTAATAGGTTAATGCATAAGCTTGATGTGTTAACTTGATGTCACAATCATATGGAATATAATTGTGTGTGTAGACATTTGGAAATGGAATAGTGATTAGCTCAAGTGAGCAAATTTGGGTGATGGTTGATCAAAATTGAATTACATGTGGTGTGATTGCAAATTTGATAATATATGCATATTTGATATATTGGTTGGATTGTGTTGAAATGACATTTTGCATTTCATATGCACCAGGGTAACTTAGAAATTAGGTGTGAGTGCATGACATAGATTTTCTGAAAAACGAACATGGTTGCGAAAGGAATTTCACATGATGATTTTCCGGAGAATGGGGTTGGGAGACGGTCTAACAGATCATTTCGGATGAGGACCATGACTGTTTCGGAAGGTTCTCCAACACATTCGCCTCGGAGGGTAGTCCCATATTTTTACCGAAACTCGGTAGTGTATTTTCGAGAACAACAAGTTTTGTTTTGAAAATGGTTTTTTCTCATACATGACTTAGGCAAGTGTGAGGGAGTCGATGAGGACTCGGGACATGGGTTGATCATTTAAATGTTCAAGTAGGATCATGAATTTGCTTGAGTGTGTGTTTACATTGGATCATTGCATATGCACTAAGGTGGGGAGTAACCCATTTAGGGTAATTCCACTACTGGGCGATAGCTCACCTGGGGAATATTTCAGGTCTGGGAGCGTTCGAGAGGCAGCTCATCTTGGGCCAGGATTTTGAAGAGCCGGGTTGTGGCTTTGATGGTTTACGTATAACATGTATTAGAATTGTATTTTAATGTGTTTGTATTAAGAAATGTTATAACTCTTGAACAATTGGAAAATGGTTGGGTGTATATTTTGATGAGTATTGGTTTATAGGCCCAAGAGTATTTTGCCTTTCAGTATGGGTCTTGCGTCACGAGACATCTAGATTTTTAGTAGGTTGGCGGTGGTGACGAGACACCGGGTTTGGGGCGTCACACCACTTCGTTTCAATACTTTGTCGCACCTTTGATGATTATTCGCCGAACCACTTGTTATATATAATGAAAAACCGCTAATGTTATTTTCTCATTTAGGTACCTTTTATCTTTGAGATACACTCGAATTCATCAACTGTTAAATAGAAGTGATAATGCTAAGATATGTTTAGAGCAGTTCAGGTCATTCATGCTTCAAAATGGCATCATCCCGTAGGACCTCATTATTGATACTCCTTCTCATAATGGGAGCTCTTGAGAGGGAAGACAACGCAAAGACACCTCCTTGGAAACTAATAGACTCTATTATTTCAGTATGTGCGAAACATTTCTAGGTGATGCTTTATTTCCACCACTGTTTTTTATTATGACTACCGATGCTCTCAAAAGGATCAGTGTCAATTACTTGTAGGGGGCATGCGGGCCTTTTATATAGGTTGCATCACGCAATCCTAGATACAATTAGGAGACTTGGGTCCTGCAGCTTAACGTCTTGCGCCTCGAGCCACTCGTGTCCTTCAGACTAAAAGTACTTGACTAGGATCTCTAGAAATGCTGTTGCATGCCTTGTTGCCATAAATTAAGGGAACAGCGCCCAGTCATGTGCCTTGGTGCTTGACGATTGATGCGGCACCTAAGACTCCGTCCTTATATTGACGGCTTCCTCGCGAGTCATTGTTCTTGTGTCCAGCGCCATGGTGGGGCTACGGGCTGTCTTCCCTCTTGTGTGCTTGGCTCACCCCTTGTGTTGTCGAGCTTCTCTTCTCATGCCGGCGCTCAAGATTTATGTCTGCTTCCACTTGTTTTCCTTCCCAATTGTGCACATTAGGCAGTGGTACCCACATATCATCTTAGTTCGAATTCGGCTAGTCGAGGGACTAACAAACTCCCCCGCTCAGGCTAGTCGGCATCTCGACAACTTCAATTGCGCTGTCTTAACGTGATGGTCTTCCAAGCTTTGCCACGGGGTGGTACCCTTCTCCCGGCAGCGTAATGGGCGTCCCCTTCCAGTGAATCAAGTACTTCGTCCACTTGTTCTTCCAGTTGCCCATCTTCCTATCCTGCTAAATACTTATGATCTCTTTGCTAAACTCAACCCTGATCATAGGCGGCTTCCGCTTTTCTTACACTCTATTCGGAAAAGGGTCATGATGATAAGGCTTCAAGAAGCTTTTATGGAATGTCGGGTGAAGTTTCAATCGCTCAGTAGCTTGACAGGCACATTCCCAGCAATTTACAGCAGGGGACCATCATGCCGGAATCGATCCTCTTTGGGCTTGCTTGTTTGGATTTTCTTCCATATTTGGGAATTGAGTTTTGACGAAACTTTCTCCCCTTCTCAATTCCAAGGTCTTCTCCCAGGTCAACATCTTTACTTCGCCATCTACTTACCTTCTCTAGGTTGTCTTGGGCTTCATCTAGTAAATCTTATCGGGGTCTTTGCAAACTCGTGCGTGGTGAGACTCACGCGCTCGTCGAGTTGCTTTCAGTCAGCACGTCCTAATGGCGTCTGGTACAGAGCAATCGCTACCTCAAAGAAAGACTCGTCGATTCTTTGAACTTCAATGCACATTGTAAAGCCTTCTGTGACCGAAGTTCCAACCAATTCGTTTGAGCGACTGTCACATAGCGGCGCAAGTATTCCTCAAGCATTTGATTCACTCTGTTTGATTTGACCATCAATCTAAGGGTGATTAGCGGTAGAGAACGCACTTACATTGCCACTAATCTGAACGACTCAACCAAAAATCTTCTTGTAGACCTTGTGTCTCGATCACTCTTTATGTTCGGGCATCCCAATGTTTCACAACATTGTGCAGAAGAAGATCCTCGCGCTTCCTCATCTAGACATTCACTTAGGACTAGCATGAAGACCAAAGTAGCCGAACCTATCTACCACCATAGAAAGCGAATTTGAAGCCGTAAACCTTGGAACCAATAGAGTCAAGTGCATGCCTTGCCATGGTCTCTGCAAGGATCGACAAGAGGTTACCTTGAAGCAGCTTCCTTTTCCACTCAATCTTGTCTACTTGAAAAACATGGCATGTCTTGACATAGGCTTGCACGTCTTCCTTCATCTTGGGCCATTGGAATGACCATGCGATGCTAAATTCGCCCGGGGTGACGATGACCCACTTTACCTTCATCGTCTCCATTTGCAATTCTCGTCCTCGAGTTTGCTTGAAGGAACATGAGCCCCACCTCCATGAAATAAATGACTAAATTATCCCAGCCCGAGTTGGGCCTTTTGATGCCCTCTTTCACCTGCTCTACCAACCTTTCATATGTAAGAGTCTTGTGGAGCTTCGTCTTATTCGCTCGATGGAACTTCTATACAGCTCATTGATGATCCCACATAGCCTGACTTCCTTTCTACTCAAGCATCACCTTACTTGGTTGTGTTGACCGGCTTGTGAGCGCACATGGAAGTTAAGTCGGCGAGGCTCTTACCCATCAAAGCTTACTTGGCAATAAGATTCCTTCTAGTTTTAGAATCTTTGTTGAGCAGTATCCGTCATTCTTGTAAACTGGGGCCCGTCAGTAGTGCTCGAGTTTCTAAACAATGAATGACCGAAGTCATTTCCTTCTCATGGGTGGAGTACCTCTACTCCGCTCATCCAACTTACGGCTCTCAAATGCAACTGGGTGTCCCTCTTGCTCTAGCACGCTCCCTAAGGCCCTATTCGACGCATCAATGTGAACTTCAAAAGGCAACTCTAAGTCAAGCAGTCTTAGAACTAGCTCTGAGGTGATGGCATCCTTAAGCTTTTGGGCGATGACACTCGCATCCCATCCTTCCTCTCTTTCAATGAAAATCTGGAGAATTAAATATAAAATTATGCAAATAAAACATATGTAAAAGTTAGACAAATGAAAAGATGTTTTGTCACCTTGATGAGTGTTAGTCGTTCTCGAATCATTTGTCACCTTTGCACCGTCAATGAATCTGTGACTTAGAAATCAAGTGACTTAAGAACTTGATCTCGGTTTGAGCAAACTCACACTTTTCTTTCTTGACAGATAAATTGGTTCTACCTCAATCTATCAGACACCTTCTCAAGGTGCACCAAGTAATCTTCTAAAGTCAGCTGTAGATCACTGTCATCCAAGTAGACCACCACGGATGAGTCCAAGAAGTCGAATAGAATAGGACATCATTAAATGGGGTTACAGGAAATGTCGTAGGTGTTAGTCAACCCGAAGGGATGACTATTTCGAAACTCCATATCTTGTCACTGGTGACTATTGGCCGTCCCCTTGATCGGCGAACTTTCCAATAACTTGGTACCAAGTGAGAACTGGTGAAGATGCGCCTTACTCGATTGATCGAAACAGTGCCATGGTATCAGATACTTGTTCTTGATAATGACTTTGTTCAAAGCTCGATAGTCCACACACATCCATAGTGAACCATCTTGCTTTTTGTGAAGCAGGCAGATGCAATAGTTGATTTTGTGTGTGCTATAAAATGCCATACTATGTGTAGCAGTGCAGCTTCGCCTCATGTAATAAGGAGTAAGTATAAGTATCATCCACGAGGAGTTGAGTTACTAATTAAATTAGAATAGTCTAATCTTTATTTAGATTAACACAGGTGAAATTTAAAATGGAAAACAAACTAACATAAAAGGAATCTAAACTAAAATCTCTAACATGAAAATAGAAAATGTAGTACAAGGAAGCTAGGGTTTTATTCATCCCAACAAATTCCTGATGAGGCTCTGCTTATTCCCAATGACGCCTAAATTATATTAATTGGCGATTTCACCTAAGCCACTGTATTTCTCAAATGATAACAATCTCTACCCTTGGAAAATGTTAATGTCTCACACTTTCAAACCATTATAACAAAGGATGCATTAAGCATTAGAAACCCGATAAACCCCACATGTAACCCACAAATATCTCTATTACATGGAGAAACATGACATTAATTCATGGTCTAACAGTGTGTTTCTCAACTCAAATTAGGTCACGATCATGTTAATGGTGATCCAATCATCAAACATTAGGAATTGAATAGAACACTGGCTTATATAAGAAAATCCCAAACATCAAGATTACAAATTTTGATCGTCTGAGAAAAGATGGGAGTGGAGAGATGGTTTCATTCGTCGCGGCGTTCAGATTCTGGAGGAAGGAAGGAAGGTAAAGGGGTACATATGAATGAGAAGAAAAGGGATGGTAGTTGGATTAGGTGAGGAAGAGAGGACAAATAACAAACATGAAGCTTTGACTATTCTTGAAGGAGTTAAAGATACATTATTGAGAGGCTCTTGACTAAAGGATCTTTGACTAGAGAAGAAAATGGAAGAGCTTTATAGTTGGAGGCCCAGTATAAACAAAGTGGAGAGATTTCTCTTGTGCTCGAGTTACAAATAGGAGAATGAAATATAAATTTTTCTTTTCTCGAAGATGAGAATACGAGCAAAGGATGGTCAATTTTGGCGGGAAAATTAAGGGCTTTAGGGGATGAGGAAGCCCGGAGGAAAAAGAGGTGGAAAAAAACTAAAGGAGGAACTATCAGTCGAGGACTCTCCTTCGTTGAAGTGTCGTGAATCTAAAAAACCTTGAATGCGGGTTTGGGTGGATGCGAATTGGCCCATGCCTAAGAAGCTAAGGGACCCTAAATAACTGCTTGGTAGGAAGTTGGAAGACATCACCAAACTCTTTCCCAACTGTGAAAGAAGTGGAGGCATGGGCGAGAGGAGCGTGAAGATTAAAGGGCAAAGTTCTAGTGGCTTACATGAACAATGACTTGTTGTTGTTGGAGTTCACCTTTCTAGAAGAGAGCGAAATTAGGTGCTGAAGATCCAGGTAGAGAAGAACCTTTGTAGGGGGATCTCTACATATCTGAATGGTGGAGCCCAAAGTTTGGATGTGTGAAGAAAAAAGAAATAGTGAAGGAGGCATGGGTTAGAGTGGTAGGGCTACCTTTACATCTTTGGACTCGAGAGGTGTTTAGAATGGTTGGTGATAGTTGTGGAGGCTTTGTAGCCTTAGACAAGGAAACAACCCTAAGAACTAAAGTCTCGTGGGCCAAAATCCTGGTTAAAATTACAAGGATGAGGAGGCTAAGCTCTGTCAACATCTTAGAAGGATAAGTTTTGAGCTTCCAATTATAGACCAGGGCACCTTGAATTTTCCGAAGTTATCCTTATTAAGGGTAATTACGATTTTGAAAGGCCTTATTAATTAGAAGATAGAAGGCCTGCGTACTACCCGACCTCCTGAAATGCAGGTGAGGAAAGAAAAAAAGCCGGAAGGGATGAGATTTGCGAGGAGGAAGGCGGTATGGGAAAAGTCGAGGGGTCTTGATGATAGTCGACTCGAAGACCCTCTCGAAATCTGGGCCCCACGTGATCTGAAGACCAAAAGCACAGGGTCTTCGGCCAGAACTGAGGGACCGGGATCAGGAATGTTGGGCCCCGGTCACGTTGAACCATGTATCGGGATGATGGGCAAGTTCGGTTCATTGGGCCAAATCGGAGGATTCTGCCATTCTAGAATTTGGGCAAGCTCACATTTTGAGCCCGGGATCTCTTGGGCCATGTAAGAGAAATTTGTGGGGTCGACCCAAGAAGAGGGGGCAAGCTCAAACCCAAGGAAAAGCCCTCACTTTTGTGGGCAGACAATGGGCACAAACCGAAGGCTTGAATTTACTTTAAATTTTGGAGAGGCTAGTATTAATGGAGGCTCCAATCTATCGAAGGGCAAGACAGAAAGTAGAGGAATAGAATAACAAGAAAAGTAGCGATGGGTGATCAGATGAGAGCCCATTCCCCAACTCCTCCATTTTGAGCAAGGCCCACACAATCGGGGGCTCTTCGATTAAGGGTTTTTAGGTCGCGGGGAGTCGGAGGGGAGGAGACCAGAGATGTTTGTTGCTCTGAATCCCTTTGAGGGTCTTGATGCTGACAGGAGGATATTACAGAGGGCAGTGGTTTGATGGAGGATTTCTCTGAAACTCAAAAGGAAGTTTGGAAGGGGGATAGTTGTGCGGAGAGTCAAGAAGAAGATTCTTGGAAGGAGAGCTGCCTCTTAAGGTTTAGCAAATTCCTGGGAAGTCTCTAAAGGGATATGAAGATGAAATTCTAGGCTACTTGATGCTTAAATCAGTGGCATAATGCTAGAAGTAAGGATAGAAGTGCATGGACTACCAGATTCGAAAGGAAATAAAGAGGTTGGGATGTCGATAAGGAGAAGGGAATAGAAAGGGTGTTGAAAATGGGACACTAGGGCTCTGGCCCAGACTGTTAATGAAGATCAATCCTTTCTTGGAACATGAGGGGGGGCGATGATGTTAAGAAGAGAAAAAATAGTGTAAACACTACTTAAAAACCAAAGAGAGGATTTAGTGTGCCTTGAAAACCAAGCTAAAGGGTATCATAGGGTTTGTAAGGAGTCTAAGCGTGGGTAAGCTATGGATTGGGTGATAGTGCAATAGGTGCATCGGGAGAACTCAGTCTTTTGGGACTCTGAATGTTTGGTGTAGTTGATTCTGAAGCATTTCGATCCTTATCTCTGAAAAATTCCATAATCTGAAGGCAATTTCATGTGGGTTTTTCGGGTTTTTAGCAGCATACGAAGTAGAAAGGGAAGAAGTTGTACAGGAGAGAGCAAGATTGTGGATGTGGAAGGTTTTCTCGGATTATAGATGAGTTGGAGTCTAAGATCTCTCTTTGAGAGGTTCTTACACTTGGAAAGGGGACATAACAACTCCCAGAATGGCTAGATTGAATGATTCTTTACAAATTATTAGGAAGAATTATTTTGGAGCCTTCAAAGTTTACTCCTAGACCTACTTTAGACCATTTTCGAATGCCTTCTGAATGGGGGTTTTTGCAGGAGGGTCGATCCCATTGGTTGAAAACATATGACTTAAAGCGTTTAAAACGTCTGATTCAAGTGAATAGTCTTGAGTTTAGGGTCCAAATGGTTATGTGTTGATGGAAAGATACAGAAAGCTCTCAAGGTTAAATCTTGACTGAAATAAGAGGACTTTGGGAGGGTAGAGAAGAGAGGAAAAACATCCTAGAAAAAAGTTGACAATGGGAATGGTTGAAGCCAAAGGACTCTATCTTTAGTGAAGGCTTCGTTGAGCTTATTGGAGGCTTGAAAGGTGGGCTACGTTGGAGAAAACATCTTGGACAAAAATCAAGAGGATATAGCTTAGGGAAGAGGATGAAACAAGCACTTCCATAGGGCGTGACTCTCATAAAGAGGTAACTATATCATGAAGTTGAGAATAAGTAGGTCTTGATCAGAGGAAGAGGATTAAGCGGTGTTGTAGATGCTTTCAAGTCTCTTCCCTCAGACCAAGGCAAGTGAAGGGCTAACCTGAGGTGCGAACTCTCCGCATCCCCGATAAATCCAGCTCTGGTGGGTGCCCTTCTGGAGAGAAAATTGTATTTTTGCTCGTGCAAGCGTCTGTGGGGATAGGCTACAGGTCGAGATAGTTTGATTGCACTTTTGAGCCTTTCTGTTTGGGTTTCGCTCAAGGAGGTGTAACACCTTAGTCCCAGAAGTGTCCAGTTATGATCTAGAGGGTGTATAAGAGTACAAGTGTCACATTTGTATTTGAAGGAGACTAAAATGTATGGAATGATAAATTATGGAACTCGGGATTTGTGTATGAGAATAAAGGGTACAAATGTCCTATTAAGCAAATGGACCTTGAATATGAAAATCAGTAAAAGTGTAGAGATGGGCTAATGCAAATAGAAAAACAAGTGATAATTGGAAAATTAAAAGAGATGAGGAGCTGGTGCAATTAGTGAAAAGTGGATAATATAAAAATGGGGAAATAAAAACCAAAATGTCATTTTGGTCTCAAAAGTTTGCCCTAACAAACGTAGGAGAGAAGGAGATGTCAGACGAGGAGGAAGAGAAAGGAAGAGAAGGAGGAGGAGAAAGAAGAAGATCAAGGTATGTGTTTGCCTTAGTCAAGTGTATTTTGGTATGGAGATTAGATGCTCTTTGGTCTAAGTTTTGTCACAAGATGCATGACCTTTAATTCTTTGGGTGTGGTAAAACTGATCGGGAGAAAATATACGGAATCATCAAATTATGTGGTTTATAAAAGTGTTGGACCTTAAGGTGAGTTCTTGGATTCACCTAGGTTTTGAGGTTTCTAATTTCTACTTGCAAATTCAAAGTGTTAATGAGTTATTTAGATGAATTCACAGTAATTCTCTTGTGGAGGTGATAGGAATTATAGAGTTCTTATGTGAAGTGGAATTGGTATCAAAAGTGGGAAAATAATAAAATCTGGGCCAAATTAAAGATTATGCGGGTACATATACGGGGTGTGCGGTACCCACCACGAAGCCCGACATATCTGGGTACATGTTTCCAGGGTGTCTCGATTTTTATGCCATGAGATACAACATATGCTGCAGTACAGCTGTTCGGAAGTGTAAGTACATATGTACCCAAAATGCAGAATGCTATGTTTTTATTGTATTTAAGCCAGGATTCGTACGATGGTTTAGGAACCTTATTAAATGATTAAGATGGGTTCGAATAGATTAGAGACTCAGCAGCGTGGCGTACCTGCAGTGTAGTGGCGAAAGTGTGAATAGTGAGTAGTTAAGATTATCAAATTCTCGTAGGCAATTTAATATTTCTTAGTATTCGATTGAGTGTGTAGGTTAAAGCGACGGGAAAGTGTGATTGTATTATTAGCTCTTAGTTAAGCAAGCAAAATGTGAGTGTTCTAAACTCATTTTCCAAACAATAGTGTATTATTATTATTTATTATATTTGTTTTGCAGTGTTCATGGTTTTGGATTATGAGCCATTTTCAAGAAGCAACGATGAATTAGAAAGCAAACTGTAAATGGTTTAAAGTTAGACCATTTTTGAAAGTAGCAAATGGTTTCAAACTATTTTTCAAGCAAAACAGTAAGTAAGTGAATAGTTTTGAATAAATGAAAAATATTTTCAAGCAATGACAGTAAGCAAATGGTTTGAATAAGTAAACCATTTTCAAGCTAAGCAATGATAGTGAATGATTTTGAATAAGTAAACCATTTTCAAGCAAGCAAGCAAGTAACAAATGGTTTGAATAATTAAACCATTTTCCAAACGAGCAAACTAAGCAAATGGTTTTAAATTTATGATATTTCAAAAAAGCGTAGAAAGAATAACTGCGAAAAACAGGCCTTCCCTAGATTACAGCAAGCAAACCGGTCGAAATTAAAATGCGTGCGGTGGTGTTAGGATCTCATACATGTTTTAGTTTTGGTTTGACAGCTCAGTGCCATCTATCACATTTAAAGGAAGATGGTAATAATCTGCAGTATATAAGGTTATGAGCTCACAACACAAATTATAGTGGCGGCGACCAATTCGATTCCATATATTTGCAGGAGAAACCAATGCGGACACGAGGTCCTTCCCACCTTGCGGTCGATGCGAGGCTCAGTGTCCACTAAGGGTGCAACAACCAAAAAAATATAACTCAGTGGTTGATGTTTTATAAGCATGATGTATCTGATTTTGAAAAATCAACCATTGGTTCACTGATGCCCCCAGGCTTGAAGTAGGGTTTAAAGCAACTGAGTTTGAGCCGGAGGCTCAGTTTGAATTTCAAAAGCGTCGGTTGAAACCAAGCTCCATGGGATTTTAAATATGGTTTGAGCCCCGACTCCGTTTTATTTCAGCATGCGATTGGGCGAGCTCCGTTTTTATGAAAAAGTTTTGAAACTTTTAAAGAGTTTGTGAGTTTTGAAGCTTTTCAAGCGAGAAATTAAATTATGAAGTTTTATAAACTTCTAAGCAAGCAAGCAATAAGAGTTTATAAGCTTTTAAAAGCAAAACTTGAAAACCTGACAAACGTAAGTTTTACAAACTTTTTAAAAACAACAGTCTAATGACAAGCAAGAAGAAGTTTGAAACTTTTAAAGCAATAAAAACAAGTAAAGCTTCTGGAAAAATATTTGTAAAGATGGTTTACATTTTTAGGATGTTTCGTAAAACAAACCACTATCAAACGCCACTCACTTGAGCTGGAACACAGCTCATTATTTTCGATGTTTAAAACTGTTTTAAGGTGGTCACATGAATGTTTGAACCATGATAGGATTTGTCTGACGGTAATAGTGCTGTCAATTAAGAATATTATGTGAAAGAGCGTTGAATATGTATAATGGACATATGTATGCTTACATAGGTGGTTTTTGTGTGAGAATATGTTGGTATGTTGGTTGCCCATATTTGTATAAGGTGTAAAATTTGGATGTCTCATGATTTGGAATTATCTTATGTCAGTGATCTGTAGAGTTTTCTATTTCTTGCAATCCTAAGTTATAAAAATAAATGAAATTTTATAGGGGTTTTAGCAAGCAATACGACCATTCACGGGAGTTTCCAAATTGTAATGGTACAGGAATTCTGATAGGTGTAAACACGCCATGCATGGGAAGGGGTGGGGGTGTGTCGAGATATAATGAGATTTGTTGTGGGTTTCATGAAACCAAAATTATTAAGGAACCTAGGCACTTTCATCGTTATGGTGCCCCGAAGAAGCGGGTTGGGGACAGGGACTTCATGCGGTTAAGGTATAGTCTCTGTCTATTGCAGGATTCTTTTCGCCTTACCCTGTTTTGTCTCTAATTGGAGCTCTAACTTTCTGTTTCCTTTTTCCTGTATACTCAGAGTATAAATATCATATGTTTCCCTCTGCTTTTTATAAATTAATGAGAATCAATGTATTCCTTTTCTCAATTTATTAGAGCCATAAAGGGTTTGATACTAGGGTTAGGGTTTAAATCGATGTGGTCGGTCGCGTCTTCCGAAGACCATGTCATAATCGATCGTGCTCACCAGGTCTTCACGAGCATCCGACCAAACCATATCGGAATTACCTTGCCTCCGCCCGGCTTTTCTGGCGATTTTGTGACCTCCATTCTTCTTGACTTTGACAAACGCCTCCCTCCGTCTACCTTACGGTAGAAGCCTGCGCGAGAAAAAATAGCATCTGCGCGCTCAGCGTCTGCGTCCGGTCGACTGGCAGATCCTATCAGCGGTAGCATTGGCGGCGCGTACAGCACTATTTTACACACGCCTTGCTCCTCGATCGTTACGCTTGCCGCCGTGTAAGCCCCGATCCATCGACTCCACATGGCGCGTAGTCGCCGAAAAAGCCCATGCTTTGGTTTTCTCTCCGACATTTATTCTACTGCGTTTTCTGCCCGCGAATCTCCATTTGTTTTGTGTTTTTGGAGCTTCATGACATTTTGAGGACTGTAGTAGTTGTATCTGACCCAGTTCCTCTTGATTTCTCATCTCTATAGTGAAAAGACTTCTCTATGGCTGAAGCGATCAAACTTAATTCTTTTGTATCTAGAACTCCTATGATTACCTTGGATACAAATCATAGGGAATTGAAAATTGACCGTAGGCGGACCGGTGGACCTTTGGTTTGTGGTAATAGATGTGAGGATCTAATCTTACCTCCACGGACCTATTCTTTGAAGATAAACGTGCTCGATGGAAAAAAAAATTGATGTTTACTTTGCAACATTCTTTGTAAATCTGTTGATGCAGAACTCTATCTCAATATTAGGGCTATAAAACTTGCCCACTCTGGAGATTAGGTAAAGATTGTACACTAATGATTAAGTTGTCTCTCTTAGGTAATATCACTCCATCGCCAATTTGAAATAACCGAGTATGGATATATCTTCTTATGGTGGGCAAGTGCCTACTTAGGTCTATTTTCAAGTCTACTATCACGATACTTCCTGTCAAGATGGATCGAGTCTTATGATGATCATTCTTCTACCGCCTCGGGCCGGATTTTGAAACATAGAATGAGATGCTCATTGGGCAGTTGATTGAGCTTTGATGAGGCTCTTACCAGTTGCCGCCACCTGCTCTGCATAGTCATCGATCAGATTGGCAGGACCTTATGTGGTGGTTTGCAGTCTCTCTCTATAATTGATTCCGGAGGTGGACAGCGGTAGCAGCGAGGTGGACGACAAGTCTCGATGCACTATCTTTGTCATGAGCCCAGATTTTTCGTGATGATCTTTATCGATTCGTGCTTGACCCTCACTCCTATTACTCATTTATTTCGATCTACGATCATTCGGCATGTTCGAGTTCTATCTCGAGCTCATCCCTCGGGGGTCGTTCTTACCGGTGGGTATAGAGGTACACCTTCACCGTCTCCACTCGGCGACCAAATCTTCCTCCATTGTACATTGCCTAGGCCGGTAATGTCTGCGCCGCCCTCATCTGCACCTTGGATCCTTAATACTGGAGCCTCTGATCATATCTCTAAGTAATAAAGACCTATTTTCTTCTCTTACCTTCCGTCTCCTTTACTGCAAAATTACCTTAGCTAATGGTTCTCAAACCATAGCCAAAGACATTATTTCAGTTTGTCCTCCATTTATTTGCCCCTTACTCTTGTACTTTATGTTCCTAATTTTTTCTTTTAATCTTATTTCCATTGTTAGTTACCCAGTGATCTTCATTGTGTACTTACTCTTTCCACCTGGCTTGACATAACCTTGCTGCAGGGCCCGGGTGTGGGGAGAGGCAGTTGGCATCGGACATGAGTCCGCAGGCCTCTTTCACCTCGACTCACCTCTTTGTTCCCACTGGCACTTCCACGGAAGTTCCTCTCCTCATACCATGAGTCGATACCGGTCATCGGCCATAAAGTTTGGGCGGGTTCACAATTTTCTAGTTTATCTTCACTTGAGTGATCACATCGACTTAAGTATACTTGTGTCTTGTTCCCAAGCGTTTAGATCACCGGACAAGTCTCCTTTTGAGCTTATTCACCTTGATGTTGAGGTTCCTTCTAGATTTTACCTACTGCTTTGGAAGTTCGTTACTTTGTTCTTTTATAAATGATTATTCTCGATGTACTTAGTTATTTTAATAAAGCAAAGTTTATTTTCTAAATTGCAAATTTCTATCATATATGATCTTGCTCAATGCAATATTTTTTATTATTTTAAGTAATGTCACAAAGAATATTTCTCTACGTCATTCTCTTCTTCTTTTATGTCTTCCCATGCGGTTCTTCACCAAATCATGTAAGCACACTCCTGAGAATGGGTGGCAGGCGGTAGAATCGATCATTCTTGAGGCGGCACGCACTCTCACTCGTCATGGGTTCACCGCGTTTACGGGGATTCATCTTGGTTGTAGTTTGTTATTTGATTAATCATATACCTCCTACATTTTTGTATGATGGATCCCTCATTCTATCTCACTACCTACTCAAACTCTTGCATCTCCCTCTCTTATCTTTTGGTTCTTTGTTTGTTTTGTTCATATTCCTCATACGGGCAAGACAAAATTCTTGCAGCTCCACGACGTGTCTTCTTGGGTTATTCTACCAGCCTTGAGAGGGTTATGGTTGTTATTCTCATTCACCTTATCGTTGTTAATCGCTACTTTATACATCTGATGTCACCTTCTTTGAAGATTCCTCCTTCTAATCTCTGCGGTCGTCCTTACTCCTAGATGTCTATATTCCTCACATTTTACCCTCTCCACGATTTCCTTCTCAACCTCAGTTCTTTTTGTGACTCGTAGCTTGGTCTATACTCATCATCCTGATCTTCCCTCTGAGGGGCCTCATGGTGACTCATCTCTTATCTTTGCCCGATAATCTCCTTCTGGAGTTCCACAATAGTCGATGATCCTGTGCCATTGAAGGTACAGCTCTACTTAACCCACATCACATTTATAATTTTCTTAGCTTTCATCGTTTATCTTTACCTACTTTGCCTTTGTTTCTGTTGTCTTACATTCTATCTATAAAAGCACTAGTGTGGCTCTCTCTGCATCCAGTGCAGAAGCAGGCGTAAGCTGAAATGGATGCTCTTTACTCCAATGACACATGGGAACTTGTCGCTCTTCCTCCTGACAAGTCTCCTATTGGTTGTCGTTGGGTTTATACAGTGAAGATGGGACCTAATGGTGATTGATCGGCTTAAGGCCCATTTGGTTGCCAAGGGGTACACTCAGCAATATGGCTCAGACTATTATGATACATTTTCTTCGATTGCGAGATTGCCTGTTGGCTTGCTTCGCCATGGATCTTGTCGTGCGCAACCTCTTTTAGATTAGATATCGAGATGTCGCGCCGCCCGCTGGTGATCTCGTAGGAGGTTTAATGGAGCAACCACCTAGTTTTGTTTCTCAGGGGGAGTCTGGTTTGGTATACAAATTACGTCGTTCCTTATATGGTCTCAAACAGTCTCCTCGAGTTTGGTTTAGTCGGTTTAGCTCGATTGGTTCGAAGTCGCGATTCGAGCCTTGACAGACCATTCCATTTTTTATCAGCATACCTCTATTGGATAGTGTATTTACTTGATATTTTATGTGGATGTTATTTGTGCTCATTACAAGCGGTGACGGGATGGTATTCGAAATAGAGCAACACCTCTTGTCCACTTTCGAGACCAGACTTGGGGGAAACTCAAGTATTTTCTAGTCGTTGAGGTAGCTTAGTCCTAATTAAGGTGGTTATTTCTCAGGAAGTATACCTGGATATATTAATGAGACTTGATATATTGAACTATAAATATAGACACTCCTATGGATCCAGAATGTCAAACACCAAGTTAGGGAGCTTATGAGATCATAAGAATGTCGATAACTTGTAGGTAAGCCCGAACTATCCCACTATCACTTTCGGCTTGACATCTCGTTTCCTGGCGTGATTAGCCGGTTCCTAATCGCCTTGTGATAGCCGCTGGGATCATGGTTAGAGTATGCTCTAGTTATCAAAGAAACATCATGTCAAGGGGTGTTGTATGAGAACAGAGGTCATACCCAGGTTGTTGCATAGAGTTAGATATTGTATAGTCTTTTCTTTTGTACCTTCTTGTATTGTAGGTCCAGCGGAGTGTGTATATATATAAGTCCAATATGTAATGTAAAGCCAAGTCTTTTTTTTCCATGAATATAATAAAATTAGGTATTCTCTCTTTTCTCTATTCACGGTATCCGCGACGAAAGTAGAAACTGAGTATTTACTTTTTTTTTTGGTGATCATGTTTCTCAGTGGTCACTTTATTCTCACATAGAAACCTCCGCCCGTCGGATCTCCTTGTCGCCATTTGCCGCATACCTCGATCGATGACTTTAGGCCCGGCTCTTAAATGGCAGAAACCTTGAATTCTAAGGCGCATGAGGGTGATCTGCGTCGGTGCAACCTGATCGGAAAAAACCCATGCGCCCGTCGGGCGCCGCTTCTCCGGCTGACTTGCCGTCCACGCTAATGCGTGTGGGAGCGTGAATCATCGATGGCGTGACTTCAACTCCGAACTGTCGGTGCCGTCTTGCTGCCATCACGCCCAGCGGTCCACGAACCCTCCTTATCCACCTTTTTGTCCATTTGTCATGCTTTCAGGTCGGTCGATCTTTTCCACGGTTTGGATCACTTTTCTTCATCTCAAGTTCCACGTAGTGATTTCAAATTCACAACCGTGATTAAACTCTATTAGAGGCTCCCTTCAATCTGACGTGATTGATCTCAAGTTAAATGGATATATGAAATAAAATCCTATTTTTACATACATTTATCTACGGATCTCCTTTTATCATCAGTGATTGTAGTGAAATTATCTTTCTGGTCAACCTACATTTGAACTTTGGTTCATTAGACAAGGTTGCAAGGGATCATCTTATTACATCGGAGGGATGTTATGCCTATGTTGACAAGGTGCAATGGAAGAAAATAGATGCCTGACTATGTAGCGTATTATGTAGCGTCAGGTTGATCTAAAAATTTTGTTCGTCGCCGAGGCTTACAAAACATGTTCTAAGTTTTGTAATCAGGCAAAAGTTTTATACAGATGATATCCAAACGCCTTTATAAGGTGGCTTTTGCTATTGTTAATATCAGAGCGACAGGGACATGGATTTATCTAATTATATTGGCGGTGCCTCCCTTAAGGAGGTTCTTGACAAGCGATGCCTCTTCTTAGTGATGTTGGCGCTCGACAAGCGCTGATTGACAAGTGCTTCATGGTCCTTACTCTCTTATTGGCCTCGTCCCGGATCTTAATGTCTGAGATCAGTTATTGGCGGTCATGATCCCGTCCTTGGATGATGTTTGCCTTTCATATCCTCATTATCTACTCCACGGACTTTGTCATCTGATAGCCCTTTAGATTCTTATGTGTTAGTTTCTCACACTAACATTCTGGGAGGACACAATGGTAATGTCAGTAGAGGACAAGCGTCCCCTCCGCGCACCTATTTCAATAAAACAGCCTCGTGATCGTTGTTATGCCTGCGTTTATGGGCGACCGCTTGCCCATGTGATCTTACGATATGATTCTCGACCTTTGAGCCTCCAGCATCTGAAATTATTCCTCCTTAACAGTGAAGTATGATGGTATCTTCGCTATCAATGACCAGTCAAACTATTGCATCTGTTTCCCTAGGTAAGTCAATGCCTCTGCTGCACGCCTTTACTCATACCCCTCTTCTCTTGGACCTGTGGCTATAGACGCTCTACGGTGCTTAGAGATACATATAAGTAATAAGATCTTTTCTCTTCTCTTACTACTACCCACTTTACCTCTTGTGCCTTAGCTAATGGTTCTCAATGGCTAAGGTATTGGTTTAGCACATCCTCACCGCCTTCACACCACCTCTAGCCATCCTTTATACTCACGAGTGTCCCTTTAATCTTATTTCCATCAATGAAAATCCTCGTACTCTTAGCACTCCATTATTTTTCGATGGAAATTTGACCTTACGGGGCCAGATGGGGAAGATGAGGTGGCATCGGACGTGGAGTCTCAGCCTCTATCACCTCACCTCGAAGTCATCTCTTGCGTTGCATTTTCTATAATGCTCCTCTCCTCAAATCCACGGTCGATAAAATTGGCCCTAGTCTTTCTAAGTTCCAGGAGAAGATGGTCCGTTTTCCACTTTGTCATCCTTGCGTGAGTCCATCAGCTTACAGAAGCTAGTATTTTCACAGAATTGAGATAGCTCAATCGATTCGGTATAGTCCTTTCCAATGAAAGTATGATTTAGACATCTTGGAGAACCGATATGTTGTTTATCAGCCGTCGACCTCCTTGGATCTGATAATCGAACTTGTACCGGAATGAGGGAGTCTTTAGGAGATCTGAGAGATATCAGCGACTACGTAGGTAAAGTGAACTACCCTCACCATTGCTACGGCCAGGACATTTCTTTTCTTGTAAGTGTTGTTGGACAATTCCTGAGTCACCCACGTGCATGTGATATAGTGACCATTGGGATCTTTATAATCGCATTCTTGATATAATAAAGTACACCGAGCCAGGTGTGTTGTCGAGAGAATAAGGAGTCATACCAGGTCATTTAGTTCTACGGATGCAGATTGGGTTGGCTCACCCACAGATAGACGTTCCCACTTCAGGGTATTGTATTTTCATTGGTGGTAACCTAATGTCACGGAAGAGTAAAGAAACAACATATGGTATTTAGATCTATTATTTAAAGTAGGAGTATCAGGCTATGGCCACTGCGATATGTGAACTCATTTAGCTGAGACACCTTCTCCAAAAGTTGAGATTTTGAAAGGATGAACAGATGAAGCTCACCTGTGATAACCAGACTGCTTTGCATATTGCATCAAATCCAATCTTCCATGAAAGGTCCAAACACATTGAAGTTGATTGCCACTTCATTAGAGAGAAGGTCGCATCAGGATGTATGGCTACTAGTTTTGTCAATTCAAATGATGACTAGCGGACATCTTTACTAAACTCGAGAGGTCTTAAATTAAATACATTTGTAACAAGCTTCTGAAGATGCATTGATGCGGAACTAAGGGCGAGGCTCACTCACGGATGAACTTATCCTACATCGGGGTATTGTGTGTGTTGATAGGTAACCTTTCTTTGGAAGTAAAGTAAAGATGTGCGAGGATCAGAGTGTTGAAGCGAGTGAGCTGTGGCTGTAATATAGTGAACTCCATATGGACTGAAGCATCTTCTCCAAAGCTAAAAGATTTGGGAAGGATGTGAACAAATGAAGCTTATATGTGATAATCGAAGCCACCATACCATCTAAATGCCAGTTTTCCATGAGAGGACCAAACATGAAGTGGATTGCCACTTTATCTGAAAGATTGCATGGGGATGCATGACTACTAGTTTGTCAACTCCTAATGATAGCTAGAAGGTAATATCTTCACTAAGTCTGCTAGGGTCCTCGGAGAAAGTATATATGTATTGACTTGGTGCTTTTGACTATATGCCCCGGCTTGAGGGGAGGAGTGTTAGGTTTAGTTTCCTAATCCATTTAGGGGGATTCTTTTTCTTCTCTCAGTTAGTCTCCCTAATTAGCTCTAACTATATTTCCTTTTCCCACTAACACTGAGTATAAATATGTATGTTTCTTCTTTTAATTCAGCCAAAGTCATGTATCATCCCCCTTTTTTGTTGATAGGTTGAAGTTGTCTTTCATTAGTTCGTTGTCCTCTTGGGCTGGGTTAATTGCTAATGAGGACCTTTCTTTTGTAATAATTCTTTTATACATTCTCTAGGGCGATGTTTGTGGGGTTGTAGATTTTTTTCTAATACCGCTGCTGCCTGGAAGCTGTATCTTCCCGATACCCCCATATACTCTGGGGTGATGCCTTTAAATCCCATTTGCTGTTTTATAAATTTCTTTTGTTTTGCCTATCAAAAGATTACAAATCAAACACACACCATAGTTCATTAGACTATATCAAAACCCCCAAAATGAGTTTAGTTCATGGAGGAGGAAATACAACAAAGAAAGAAAACATAAGAGGAGGAAAAGCCAACCTATATGGAAGATGAATACTTGATCTCCTCTTCAAATCTTCATCTTCTTCCCTAAGAGAGCTTTGCCTTACTGGGGTTTAGAGCAGGGCTTCATCTGTAAGTGAACTCCCAACTCCCGAAACTCTCCTCGTTTCCTCTCCTTCATGCCCTAATTTGATCCCTTTTATTGTGACCAAGAGAGGCGGAAGAAATGGAAGCGGCAAACTCATGGGCCTCGGCGTCACGGCTGCGGCATGATGATTTGGCCTTCTGACGTGTGGCGAGCTCGAAGCCATTGGAAGTGAAGAAACGAACCACGCGAGGAGGGTGAAGGCTCATGTTTGGAGGGAAATTCTCTAGGGTAATTAGCATTAAGCTTTGAGGCTCGGGCACTTGCACCTTCACCAGGAAGCCAGTCCGAGGCGAGATGACATCCCACTTGCACTATTGCTGCTGTGATTATCAGTCATCTCCTACAGAGACCTTGTCCGCTCTTCGATCTACCACTTAGTTTCTTTCACTGTTACTTTTATAAATATTCCTGATGCACTTGGCTGTTTTATGGCTTCAAACGAGTTATTTCTATTTTCAAAAGTTCCATCTTTGAAATTGAACTTTCAATTTAATACTTGATTCATATCCTACCAGTGATAGTCTTAAAAAGTATATCCTTTGTTCCATTCTCTTCCTTTATGTCCTCATATGGGATTCTTCATTAGTCCTCTTATGTAATCTCAAAGCCGTCATTTAATTGAGAGGACCTCTTGTACTCTCTTCTCATGTAAAGTTCTTTACCGTTTAGGAGGACGTTATCTTAATCGCTTGCTATTTGATGAATCATATGTCGTATTCACACACATGATGATCCTCGTTCATTCTCCACTCTTACTCGGCCTCACTTTCCTCTGATCTTTGGTTGTTGTCTATTTTAATTCATATTCTTACTTCGGGATAAAATGACTTTATTGAAAGCCCTGAAGTGTCTTCTTGAGCTACTCCCAACTTCTGAGAGCTTATAGATGCTATTCTCCTTACACAAATCGATATTTCATCTATTTTGATGTCACATTCGAGTATTCCTCCTTCTCCTCTGCATAGCGTCCTCAGGTTTCTAATGTCTTACCTCTTCCCCTTATCTTACCATCTTTGAATCTACCTTCTCCATCTCTAGATGCCCAACCTCGACCACTTGAGGTTTATACTCATCCTCCATGTGGCCGTAACCAAGACTTACTCATCTCATATGTCATGTTACTCCCACGGCGGTTGGTCTTCCCCTACAAGTGATCTACCCACCTGCAGGTACTCATTCTTCTTGTAACCCCCATCCTATTTAAAATTTTCTAAGCTATCATTGTTTATCTTCATCATACTCTGCTTTTGTTTCCACCTTATCTTCTATTTCTATTCCTAAAACCATCAATGAGGCTATATCTCATCTAGGCTGGAGACAGGCAATAGTTGAAGAAATTGTTGCTCTTCGTTCTAATGGCACATAGGATCTGGTCACCTTACCTCCTAGCAAGTCTCCAATTGGTTGTTATTGGATTTATACAGTTAAGGTTGGACCAAATGGCTAGGTGGACCGCCTTAAAGCTTTGTTGGTTTTTGAGTTATACTCGAGCCTGTTACGATTATTATGATATATTTTCTCTTGTTGCCCAAATTGCTTCAATTCGTCTTCTTCTTTCTATAGCTAAGTCTGGCTCTTGGCTCACGTATGGAGTTGGACATCAAGATGCTCTTCATGAGTGATCTGGCATGGAAGTATATATGAGGCTTGCTTTGGTATGCACAACTTACGTATTCCTTACTATGGTTTGAAGCAGTCTCTCTCGAGCATGGTTTGGGGCGGTTTAGCTCGATTAGTTAAGGGAGTTTGGCATGATTGAAATTACAACCAATCATTGGTTTTCTATCATCATACTTCTCACAGGCTGGTGCATTTGTTGTTGATTGTCTATGTGGATGACATTGTAATTACAAGGTGATTGGATGGCATTGAAACTAACGACACTAACCGACCACTTTGGAAAAAAAAGTTGAAACTCCAAGTATTTATAGGCATTAAGGTAGGTCAATCTAATTCAGTAATGGTTATGTCACCGGAGGAAGTATGCCTTGAATATATTGGATGAAACTAGTAATGCTGATTGGCTTGTGAACACTCGGATGGATGCGAATGTCAAGCTTGTACGAAAGTCTCTATGAGATCGAGGAAGTCTCGAAGACTTATGGAGTAAGCTAAACTACCATACATCTGTCTGAACATTTCCTTTTTGTAGTGTAGTTAGTCGGTTCTATAACTACCATGATATGCTTGGGATGTTGTGATTCATATCCTCCGTTGCGTTAAAGGAACACTAGGCTAAGGTGTGTTATACGAGAGCAGAGTCATACTAATTATTAGATATTGTGATGTAGAGGCTATATGACTCATCCACGAACGAAGCTCCCGCCCGGTGTCTTGTGTGTTTATTTGAGGCACCCTAATATCCTGGAATAGTAAGAAACATGATGTAGTAGCCAGATCTAGTGCTAAAGCTAAGTATCGAGTTATGGCTTTGGCAACATGTAAACTCATATGGCTAAAAATCTTCTTCGGGAGCTAAGATTTGAAGGATAAACAAATGAAGTACATTTATGATAATCAAGCAGCCCTGCATATTGCATCTAACCCAATCTTTCATGAGTGGACTAAGCCCATTGAAGTGGATTGCCATTTCATTAAAGAGAAGATTGCATCAGGATGTGAGACTACATGTTTTGTCAATGCAATTGACCAACTAATAGACATTTTCACCAATTCTCTCAGAGGTCTTGGAATAGAATACATTTGTAACAAACTTGGTGCATGTCGTCCCTATCTCCCCGAATCCCTAGGGAACTCACATCAGAGAGTCCTCAGGCCTCAACCTCTAAGCCCGACTACACCACAACCGATCTGATGATAAATGAATCGTGCACGGAATCAATTACTCTTGCCCGTAGGCGAGATAGCGAAACGTGCCACGTATCGCGGCTGATCACATTGGCTTAGCGATGGTGTAGACGTGAACCACACCCTGTATCCTTAGTTTGATTGGGTGGAGAGCGGGTCATCCTGCCTTGTGGACCTCGTTCTGCGCCTCGGCCCATAGTCGGCCCCTCGGCTGCAGTGTAACGAAGGTGCCGTCTGGCCTACAGGATTGGCCCGGCTCCCTGAGGCCCATGTTGGAGATGGAGACATGTGTATCGTCTGATCCCAGCCAGGCTCGATTTGCATGTTGTCCGAAACCACAGGATCCCTTTCTCTGGGGGCAATCCCTCCTCATATGTCGGGATCTTGCGATGGCCTATCTACCCGACGGTAGCAACCACGATCCGTCTGGCCGGATGTAAGCGACAGAACAGCGTAGACTGACCTTGGGTTTCTTCCCCGAACTAGAAGAAGACTGACTCTCCTTCCTCTTGCCACTAACACCCACATCCCGAGTGCTTCGAGCATCCTCGATCTCTCTCTTTATGGTCATGGTCATCCCGACCATGGAGTCCATATCCTGTAAGTGAAGTCCCTCTGATCACGCCACGAATGGATAATCTGATTATTCCTCAGGCCTCTGACCTTAGCCGGTGCGTGCCATGTCGTCGACAAGCGAGTTAACTCCTTGAACCTGGCCACATACTCAATCATAGTCATAGTCCCCTGGTTCAGCTCTAGGAACTCTTGAGCCTTAGCATGTCTAAGCGGTGTAGGAAAATACTTGCCCCGTAGGCGACTCGCGGAACTCGCCCATGTCATTGCCTCGAGGTCCTAGAGTGTTCTCTAGTTCCACCACGGCAGGCCTGCCGCTTTAGCATTTGGAATCGCGGCTAGTCGATCCTTGTCATATCGGGTAATCTCATGGCCTCCAATATCTTCACCGACTTGCGCCGTCAATGGTGTTTGCCACTATTGGATCTCTCTCCTTGTGAATATCGGAGGGATGATGTGCCACTGAACCTCACGAATTTACTCGGACCTCCAGCTACACTGTTTGCACTAACTTTGTGTAATAGCGGCCGACCGCAATCCACTGCCGACCTCAAGCGAGGCCTTCTCCCATTGGTCAAATCTTGCGGTGGTCTTTGGCTGGCACCTCGTCGGCGACCTCTACATCCTCTCTCGTGACTAGTCATCTACATGTCAAATGACCAAGTTAGAGTTCTAATGCGGCATCTCTAAGGGTGTAATCTGAGGTCGAGACAACTATTCATATCGAAAAATTTTCATACACTATGTATTTGTTCATAGATTATCTGAACAAACATTTCATATTTTAAATATACACAAACAAGATTTTATTTTATTTTAACTTTTTTATTTTTTTTTATTTTTATTTTTTTAAAAACCCTTGAGCAGTGTCACGAGTAGTCAAACGGTGGTATAAGCGGTGCGTTAGATTGAAACTGGGTTGGGTGCACGGTGTGGACACCTTGGACCACAGCTGCGGCGCATTGCGCCTAAGCCTGCTCACGTGGTGCGTTAGGCGCCGTCTTGTAGGCGCCTTGGGGCGCGCTGATATAGACACCTCCCGGTCGTGTCGCGAGCCTTGGTCGTGTCGGTATCTTTGCGGCGCGTATTGTTGCCCCGTGTGTCTGAAATTTTTATCGACTCAAATCCTTGCCGTGGTTATATTTTCTCTCCAACCCTAATTGTTCCACGTCTTTCCTTTATGCTGTTACCAAGCTGTCTGACACATGCTATCTGACAAACATCATGTTATACGAGCACACATAAAACACAATGCATGCGGTGTTCCTGATTACATCCCGTGGCCCACTGGGTAATCACATACCTAAACCACAGCGCTCAGCTATACGAGTTGTGATTCTCTTACACCTTAATGACCATGGCCTAAGCCCAAGTCCTCAAGCCCTAGGTACTCTGCAGCCATGCTCCGATACTGCCGTGGAAGCCGGTATCAGACTAAACTTATGGACACCCAAACCTCGAGCCCCTGTATTCGTGATACCTAAGCTCCTCGATACCAAGTTGTAATGCCCCAAATCCCAGGGGTCTCGCTGACCACCACAACTCGCTGAAACCCGCGCATGTCTCATATCATGAGACCCATACGTGAGTAAAAATGGTCACCTTGGCCTACACATCATACTCTCCAAAATATCATCAACTATATTACCATAGTTCAAGAGTTAATACATCACTCTTAATACAACATGTTTCAATTGTAATAATTCATGCATGTTTTACAAAAATGTAATTAAAGCCACATGTCGGCTTTCTTCTCAAAAACGGCCTCTAATGAGCGTCGTCTTCCTGAACACTCCCTATACTTGAAATAATGATCCCTCAACAGGGTGAGCAATGTCCAGTAGTGATAATCTCCTACATGGGTTACTCCCCACCTAAGTGCACATGTAATGGCAACCAAACATATTCAAGCAAATGCATGATCCTACTTGAATATCTACATGCCTAAATCTCATGTCTCGAGTCCTCACTGACTCCCTCACACATGCCTAAGCCATGTATGAAAATTATTTCTTTTCCAAACAAAAATAATTATTTTAATCGAGGACAACCTTCGATATAATACGCTTGACAATCCTTCGAGGTGAACTTGCTTCGGGTAACTCAAAACAATTTTTGGGCCCCTCCCGACGGAATTTATCGGGACAATTTTCCCAACATAATTCTGGACAATCCTCTTCCGATAAAATTATTATTTTTAATAATTTTATTAGTTAATTCATCGTCAGACAACCCTCCGATTATTTTTCATACACTCACACCTACCATTCTGGTGCCTGCATATGGAATGCATTATGTAATTTCCAACAATTCATGTTAATATATTTTAAACATGCATATACTAACAAAATTTAACTCACAAATATGTTATTTTCCAATTCATAGCAATAACACTAAAATTAGCTCACATGGACTAATAACCAATTCAAGCAATTCATTTTGAATCACCCGAGCAACACACAAATCACACACAAATCACATGAATAGTGAAACCCTAGGTCTCGACACTGTTCACGGCCACACTAGGGATTTTCTTCACTCCTGGCCCAACATTTCCTGGGGACTCGAAAACACAGCCATCCAAGCCTTAACAAATCCCCATCCATTAAAATGGCTCTTAGCCAAAGAATAAATCAAGTAGGAGAAGACCCCTACCTCTTGGAGTTGTCAAAACTCCACAAAATCGGTGTCCATGCGTAGCCCTTGTAGCGTAGATCAACTTTGCTTCTTGGCCAGAAGAGAACCAACGGTCCGAAAGTCGGGAAATCTAGAGAGAAGTTGGACTTTCTCTCTCTAAAACCAGTTTTTCTCCCCTATTGCACGTTTCCAGTAAAATGGAGAAGAAGATATGCCTTTATTTTCTTTTCTTTTCAATTAATTCCCTCATTGTCCATTTCTCTGATTTGACTTTAAGGGCTCTTTAATATTTGCCTTAATCTAAGCCATTTATCTCTATCCTCTCACTAATCATGCAACATGTGTCACATGGGTACATGTAATAGGTGACTTTTGTCACATCACATACCTCTCACAAGTTGTCATACGACACCCGACACCCAGTGCCTCGAAAGACGTGAAATTCCAACTGTCTCCGAATTCGATGAAATTCGACAAGGTAGCTAGATTTCGTGAGACGATTCCAATGGTGAAGTCCGTTTCATCATCTGAGATCTAGAAAATTTCCGGACTTTGACAGAAATTACCATTTTACCCTTTTTCATAAAGTTAGAATTTTCTCGGGTTTTACAATAATAGCCCATTAGAAGATTTCAATGGTGAAGTCCGTTTTCTCATTATTTGAGATTCTAGAAAATTCTGGATTCTCAATCGAAATTACTATTTTACTCCTTTTCATAAAGTTAGGAATTTTCTGTTTTACAATAATAGCCCATTGGGTGATGGGTGGTTCACTGCATCTAACTGTCTTGCAACACATTCTACCAAGATATCTTAGGTGTGAATTGCTAATTTCATTTTAGCAAACCAAATTTGTTTACTATCAATCATTTCATACCAATCAAAATATTCTTCAATACCAACTAACAAATCAAAGAAAGCATTAGGATCCATTCTACCATCAAATTCAGAAGCACTAACCTTGACTTTCTTTGTAATGTCCCTTTGAGGTTGTCTAACTTGTCCATCATGATCTCTACTCCAATTACCATTAACCCTAGGCTAGTATCGCTGAGGAGCGACATCTTCTCTTACCTGATTTGGTGGGTAATTTTGCCTTAGTGGTTGGTAATCTAATGGGAAGTTGACTTTAGCAGGTTGAAACTGATCACCTAGGTTGAACTGAAGGTCTCTTGTTGTAGGTAACCTCGTGTGAGGTTGAGGAATTGAATTACTACACAAGTTCATTTTACCCAAATTGTCATGCAAACCATTTGTGAATTCATCATATTGATGTGAACCTCTAAAAGGACTTGAACCCCAAGCAGTGTGTCGACCAATGTGTCTTCTAACGCTCTATCAACATATTCACCTATCTCGATTTCTACACTCAAATGCTTTAAAAGCAAATCCATTTTTCGACGTATTGCATGAGTTTGTTGTTCATAAATAGATTGATCGCAAGGCTTCAATCAATTCACACATTTAATTTAAATTATTTACCGATGCAAGGATCGACTCCAAAATCTGTGTTATTTGCATCATGATGATAGGTAATACAAACGAGTTAGATCTTGAGATAAAGCTTGTAGTATTAAGTCAATTATTAAGTCTCTCGCTTGATCTTTGTGTTGTGAAAAGAAGATTCAACAGTATCACTTTTGGTGGCTGACATGTTGAGATAGAATCTAAAATTTCACTAAGTAAGGAAATTTAAAAATTATATGTTAATGCAACAAACATAAATCTAAAAAATGCAATGCAATTATGTATCAAAGGTTGTACGAGTAACGAAAGAATAACTAAAGAAATAAAAGTATTTTTTTTAATACTCTTTATGCTCTATCAAATAAACTGAAACCTCAAACAAAGAAACAAAATATACTTAAATATCACGAATATTAACTGAGTTTTTAAAGTAAAAGAAAATGTACCAAGTTGAAGAACCTTTAGAACGCCTACAATTTCTTAGTGTGGTTGCAAGGGAATCAAATAAAGTGTGCAATTCTTTGATGGGGGTAAATTGAATGTATTCCTGAAACAGTGATCAAATGAGAACTTCTCAAACTTTGAAGGACCAAATCAATAATTTGGCAAAATCCGATGCAATTTTGAAAACCAATAGACATCAAAGATAGGTCCAACAGCAAAGATAAGCCTAACATCAACCCAAATGAAGGTCCAGCAGTAAATGTGGCCCAATAATCTAAACAATCAAAAGTTTTATGCAACAACGGTGAAGACAGACAATGACAAATCGGGATGAGTAAAGGCAAGACAGCAGCGGTAGCAACCGTAAATAGTTGTGGAAGACGAGGTATTATCAGAGGTCATGACGGTGTGGCAGCATCGATGTGACGACACGGTGAAGGTGTTTCAATTAAGTCGTGAGCACTGTCGTAATGGCGACAAAGACGACAACTCAGGATCCTCTCTTTTGGGTGTCCGATTCAATCACCAAGTCTCGTCTGGGCGACGCCACGAATCGTGAACGAAATGGGTGTTGAAGTGGACGATCAGCATCGGATTTAAATGGCGTTGCAGGTGGACGATCAGCATCGGATTTAAATGGGTGTTGCAGGTGGACGATTAGCGTCAGATTCAATATCCACGGGCGCTGTAATCATGCGCTGCATCAATGTGTCTTAGAAACGAAGTCAACAATCAACGTGATGATTGGGTGCAGACAGGCTGGATTCTTCAAAAGGGCCTACAGATTTATGCTCCTCAAGTTTAATGTAGCATGTATAAACGTGTATTTGAAACACTGATAGAATCCAAGTCTCTGCGGCTGCGGCACCTAGACGTAGGTTAGGTTCTTTTTGTTTAAACTTGAGATTTTGGTACCAAATTGATGTAGTTTGGTTACAAAGA